>CATQJA010000378.1:0-106148 GCA_958295435.1 Mesorhabditis spiculigera
AATGTAGCGCAGATGACTTATCTATGTTTCCTGTGAATTTTAATAAATAAATAAATAAAATAAATAAAACTTAAGGCACCCCAGAAGGCCGTATTTTACCACGTACCAGCCAGGTGCACAACTCACTGTAACTTCACTTTCTACTTCGTGCTGTAGTGCACGAATCCGAGCGCGTCAAGCACACGAATCTTGATTTTTCAAACCCTCCTTACCGTTTTGATGCGTCTTCCTGTGTTATTTTGAGCCCGCCATCGAACGACCACGGCGTGTGGGGCGTACTTACATAACTCGGCACAAACGATTCGCCAACGTGATGACTATTAGTGCGTTATAGAGGAGGCCGAGGGTGTCCACAGAATATAACTGAATCGCATCGTAAAGGCAGGGAGTTACTGTATTGTGTTGTTCTTTCTTCAGTACTGTAATTTTGGCAGGCGTCTCATTATTGCATTCACAAATATTGCAGTTAAAACTTCCGTAGGGCTAAATATTTTCACTGTTTATTTTGACAACGCACTTACTACAATACGCATTTTGCGGTTCGCCTAATGGAAATTTTTTAACTTACTGTAATCCCCTGGCGATTTGCATCAAAAATTCGATTCATGGGATCTATCTAGTACAGCCGATTGGAAGGAGACCATGTGTCGTCACCGGATATCCGCCGGGAATACTGCACTAATTCGGTTTCGGGGCTGATAAGGCAATTAGCCTCCCAGATTCCTTGGTCCATTCCAGAATAACACCTGGGTACACTCTGCTGCAGCTGGAAATTTTTCAATGCGAGCTTGACGTTTGAGACATTCGGATTCAACCTGATTTTCTTAAAGGTTCCCGCAAGGACTCAAAAATACCGACAAAACCCTATATGCAAAATCTTCTTTTCCATCAAGAACCTTCCACATTACGATCTATCAATGTCTGAGACTGCTAAGCTCGAAACTAAGGGTTTGTCTTCAGAGGCTTTCAGAAGGAGCACAGACTAGCCAGTTTCGTAACCTGTTTAAAGCAATACAGTAGCCACAGTAGGTACCAATTATAACCCAATCCCGCCTACACCTGTAGTTCGATTTTTTCGCCCAATAATCGACACGGCGCGCTTGTCCACATATTTCCGGCTGGCCGATGCCACCGTTTTGTGAATCATTTTCCCCCTCGCTTGAATTCCGGGTCCAAACACTCGACCCTCGCCCTCACCCATTGTCCCAGTATTTTTTCGCGAATTTCCATTTCTCTCTCGGTCTCTCTCTCTCTCTCTCTCACTCGAACCCTTTTCGAGCCCTCCAATTTTCGCCGAAATAAGCGCGGACACCGCAGCTGCCCAAACCTCTATTCCGGGATCAATTCCCGCCTGCAAACCGCTACTTTGGCAGTGGCGCAGCGGTGTGGCGAGGGTCAATTACGCTAACTTTGTTAATTTGCGGCCCGGTGACGCCTTTCTGATCTCAAGCTAACCTTTCATGAAACGGCATTTGACGTTTTAGGCTTACAAGGAGTCGCTTTTAGGTGCTTTTGGAGTTTCGGGACGGGACCTAGCTAGTTCGATAGAGAAAAAAATTCTGAGCAACATCCCGTTTTCAAAAAGTGCTGATCGATAAAGGTGTTTTAGAAAATTTAATGTAAAGTTCGCGCTTTTTTCTAGTTTTCGGGTTCATTTCCTCGGTTGACGTCGTTTTCGGGGCTGGACGGGCCGCCATTCATCACCTTCCGGCAAGGCCCCCGCCACAGATTGCATTGGCGTATTGGTAACGCGCTTGCCTACCAAATTTTTTAACATTTTTTGCGTCGGGTTCGAATCTTCGCGCTGGCTAAACCTTTGCTTTTTGGTTCTTGAGCCCGTTAGCGGTACATAAAGTTTTCATAAGCAAAAAGCAAAAAGTTAACGATAAGTAAGAATCGAACTTGCGGCAAAAGGTTAAAAAATCTTCGTAGGCCAACGCACTAGCCACTTGGCCATGCCTAGGACGGGATCCAGGACGCGTGAAGTCCTCATGTGGTAGGGGGGGTCCACCGGCGCAAACCACCTCAAATCACCACATGGGTCGGGAAACCGGGAACATTTTTAATTAAATTGAATTTTCTAAAGCACCTTTATCGATCAGCACTTTTTGAAAACGGGATGTTGCTCAGAATTTTTTTCTCTATCGAACTAGCTAGGTCCCGTCCCGAAACTCCAAAAGCACCTAAAAGCGACTCCTTGTTAGCGCGGACTTGCGCTCAGGGTCAAGCTTAGGCATAGGCTTGGCTTGGGACTGGCTTGAACTTGAGCTTAGGCTTGTCTTCCGCTCGGTTCAAGCTTCCGCTTGCTCTTTTTTGTCTTCAAGCTACTTCATGCCATTTTTCTAATTTGCCAAAATTTTCAACTCGCGAGCTGCGTCTCAAAACCCCGGAGATCCCGGTTTCCCGGGTGGTCAAGGCAAAAGATCGGGAACCGGCTCTGCGATTCCTTATTTACGTGCAGAAAGTGATCGATTTGGCGCATCCCCATACCCCTTGTTATTCTCTACTCTCTTGGAATGGAGCAGCGACTTTTTGCATTTTTTGACGTAACAAAATTGATTGATGTCTTTTTCGAACCCTAATTTATTTGCTCTCGCCATCTCTCTCTCTCTCTCTCTTCTCTCTCTCTCTCTCTCTTTCTTTTCTACTAAGCCGACTTAAGTTTTTTGTTTCCAGATAAAGATGATGACCGATCTTGGCGAGTGGGGTGGAGGAGTGGTGGCCAAAAGACCTGGCAACCAAGCTTCGAGTCCCGATTTCTACCAAGGCTTTTTGCTGAGAGCCCAACCCATCATAAATCCCGTCACGAAAATTGATCCTGATGCAACGGTGGGTTTTTACGTAAATACTTGTTTATTGTTTATTTTTCCTCTTTCTCGCCTATTTCTTGCGTAAAATCGTAAATTCCAAACGATTAGTCGCTTCCGTAGTATTGCGTAGTTGTGATCACTCTTTGATTTCGCTTGCCCTCTAATTTATTGTTTCTCTGGCTTAATCTATCTCACTCTCTCTCTCCCTCTCTCTCTCTCGCTCTCTTTCTCGCTCTCTCCATTTCCCGAACTTGTCGCCGCAAGCTCGCATCCCTATAAAATTACAAAAAGCTTGAACAAAGCTCGTCCCAATCCTAATTCCGCAAAATCTACAGTTCCCCGATTTGTATCCATATCGGGAGCATAAAATGCAGACAGTTCAGCGCCATCCAGCACTGCATATCTCCCACTTGCCCACCCACATGCTCCCCCAATATTGATTCAGATCTGCGGGGGACACGGGAGAACACGGGGGAATTTTGTACTTGGTCTGCCCGAGGCTAAAGCAACCAATCTTGTATTCGATTTATGCAGATTTATCTTTGTCCTTATGAGCTCTTGGTCTTGGATAGGATCTAAAAAGTTCCGTGGGGGGAAGCAGTGTTTTTCTTACGCGGAAATTTTAGAAAATTTCCTAGTTTTTTTGATCGCGTCGGCTCGTAAACCTGCTTTACTGGTTTTTTTCTGATAGTTCTTGCTCGGTTTCGCATTTATACAAATCTAATTTAAGGAGCGAAGCTCCTATTCGTTCTGTAACCAATCTCACAGATATATTTGTAAAATAAAAAATTTGTGTAAAATTATTGATTAATCAATAAGGCTAGGCTTCGTAAATGTTGTATATCTCTCTCTTTTAGCAAGATGAATCCGAATCCACCGGGTATGAAGAATCGCTAGACTCGGACAGCTCGCCAACCTGTCAATTGGTAATTATGCTTTTTTCGCGTTACCCAAATCATTTAGGCGCTAATGTCACCTTCGCCCAGCCTTAGCGTCTTGCCTGTGAAGAAGTTCAAAAACATCCGGAAATCGGACAAATTCAAGTGCGCGGTGTGTGGGGATAAGGTAAGCCACTAGAACTTGAAACTGTACAGTTCTGTGCAGCGGAATTGACAAAAAAAAACGAATGAAGAATCGTTATCTTGGCTATACAAAATTTTGCAGCTTAATATAAAGTAAAAATTTAATTGGTGTAATCGAGAAACCATGCGATAATAAAATCCTTTCAGCCAACCGGCTACCACTACGGTACGATCTCCTGTAACGGCTGCAAGACGTTCTTCAGGCGGTAGGATAACGAACATGTCCATTACTTTTCGTTCAGCACCATCATCGCCAACCGAAAGTTCACCTGCTCGAAGGGCGGTAGATGTTCTTTTGACAAGGATTTCCGGTGTGCCTGTCGAGCGTGTCGTTTCCAGAAATGTGTTCTGGTGGGAATGGACCCAAATGGTAAGCTAAATACTAAAAATTGAAGGGTATAATGTTTTTTTTAGCAATTCAATACCCCGCAAAAACCGCAAAAGAAGAGATATTTGACGATGATGAAGCGGGGACGAGCTCGCCGACTGATGATTATGAGGAGCAGGTTTGTGACTTTTCAGTTGCTCTCTCTCTCTCTCTCTCTCTCGCTCTTTATCTCTCTTTCTCTGCCAACATTAGCGTCATTTAAGCCTTTGCTCTAGATGCAAATGCAAGTCGTCTCGTTGGCCTCGCGAGAAGATACGGCTTTTGCTGAACTGCTCGATACCCTGGCAAGTTTTTAACGAAATTTTTAAACGATTTAAAAACCCTAAACCTGGTTAAAATTATTGCTAGGCCATGTCTTTCAATCACCTTGCAATCCAAAATTTTAGATGCGAAAAGAAACCTCGACCGTCTACATGCGACGCCAGGAATGCCCATGGTCTTTCGACATCACATTACCTGAACTCCTTGAAAACCCTGTATACTGGGGAAAAGTTTTGTGGAGATGTGCAAGGTATAAAGCTTAATGAGCCTGATTAGCTATTGGATTTTTTTAGTTAACCGGAGAGGAATCGACGATGCAGGTTTACAAGAAGAATCCGATCAAATTCTGGATGGTCGTTGACATGCTCTTGGCTTGTGAATACGCCAAAACGTTTCCCGCTTTTCATCAGTTGAAAGAGTTTGATCAGGTTGGTAATAAAAAAGGAGAGTAAGAGGGAGAGGGAGGGAGAGCGGCAGAGAGATAGAGAGAGAGATATCGGGGAGCTAGCAGCGATCGTTTTTGAAATCGCCCTAATTTCAGCGGATCCTTCTTTCGCAAGTCGTCGGCATGATCCTCATCTTGCTCCAAGCTTTTTGCTCGTTAGAACAGAAGAGCGAGAAGCTCATCTTTCCGGATGGCCTGGATGCGTTGTCGTTCCAGCTGACACGATTGTAAGTCATATTCCGCCTGCAAGCTCTCTTTGTTTCCTTACTACATCGTGGCATCAAACAAGGCAAAGGTACAAAATTTTCTTTAGTGACCATCGTTTCGAGGACTACTTCCGCGAGAACTATTGCCGGCCGATTGCGCTGATCCGAAATTGCGGCATGGAGAAGCAGCACTACATTCTGATGAAGGCGATTTTGCTTTTTACTCCAGGTAAGGGCTCAACTAGCTTTAAAGGGGTCAACCATGAAAAAATTTGCATGGATTTCCGGCTAGAGAGCGCGCCCTGGTGAGAGGAGCAAGCGTTTCGCATGCAAATTTTTCCACGATTTGTGGAAAACCCAAGCTGCTGAAAGTGTCCCCTTAAATTAAAGCCTTCGGAATTCCAAGTTGCTGAAATTTAATTTATCGTTCTGCAGGGCTTTGCGATCTGTCGCCCGAGGGTCAGAAGATTGTCGACAACGAGAGGGCCCGATTGTGCTGCTGCTTGCATCGGCTTCTGATTTCTCAATATGGGGAAGCAAAGGTAAGATAGCAAGCTTATGCTCATTCTGACGCTCTCTCTCTCTCTCTCTCACTCTTTCTCGCTGTTTGACTAGCTCCGTCCTACTCTCTCTCGCTCTCGCTGATCCTCTCCGGTTCTCGAAAACCTTAATACGCAATTTTTAGGGCGTCGCCAAATTCGGCAAGTATTTGATGATGGTGGAGAGCTTCGTGCGTTTCAACGAGAAGAAGCGCTCCCACCTGGAGATGAGCGTCATCCTCAACAAGGTCGTCATGACGCCGCTTGGAGACGAGATATACCTGAAACGTCATTTTAAATATAACAAATAGATATCAGGGAGATCGCGTCCCTGGGTTCATAAATCTGATCACGATCTCGGTAGAAAGCCCTCGGAAATGTAGCTTCAAAAATTACCTTATCAAAAACGCTATTTGTTTCATCTGATTTCCATGACCCCGGTTCGAAGCAATATACGGCCATTACAAAAACCCCTTCCCAAGCTCTTTCTTCACTTTCACTGTCAAATAAAGCTGTTTTTCTCGATCAGCCGCGTTTTATCTATCACTCTCACTCTCGCTCTCTCTCTCTCTCTCTCTCTCTCTCTCTCTCTCTTCCATGCCCCATCCTACACAAATACCGGTCTCAATTAACACCAAACCCCGTGAAATAGTGTTGTATAGTGTTTGTGTGTTTTTTTAAATAGTCTTATACATTTTTTTGTGACAGTAACTCCATTTCTAGTCATCCAAATCTTTTCGATATTGCATGTCATTTTTTCTTTCATTTATCTCGATTCAGTTTGTGATTTACCCCCTCACCCGGTTGCCAGATTCAATTATTCGCCTCTCGCCAGGGTTGTAAGCATACAAAATATACATGTTGTGGATTAATGAATAAAGTTATGCTAATAAGGAGGTGGAGCATCGACAACATGAGAAAATGCAAACCAAGGAGAACGATAGCTGATTGTAAGAGTTGACTTTCGCAGGGAGGCTGAATCGGAAATTCGAAGTAGTAGCGGGACATCGGCTTCTTAGTAAAATAGACGCATCAATAAATTAGGTCAACGTCTGCGCGAATTTGGGAATTAAACCTTTGTCCGAATCAGGATATCCAAATATAATACCTAGGTATCTCTCTCTTTCTCTCTCGCTCTCTCGCTCTTTCTCTCTCTCGCTTTCCCCCCCTCTCTCTCTCTCTCTCTCTCTCTCTCTCTTGATCCTTCGTTCTCTCTCCCATTTCCAAGTCTTCAATCTGTGAAATAGACTTTTTTAAGAAATAACGCTTCCTGCACCCAGAATGACCCGGGAGCTACAGCAGCTTTTGCTTCCGGATACTACGGAGAAGAATTCTTTAGATGATGCTGAATATGTCAGTATTTTTAGCGTAGATCTGTGCTTCCACCGTTTTATCTGATGGCGCATTCGACTTGTGACCAAAAATGGTCAATTGAAAACCTTACGGAAACCTAGTTTTAGAACAAATTAAAGCCTGCTTTATATACGCTATAAGGCATCCCTACAGCTCAATCTCACGCCCTCGACTTCCTAAATTTGCCGGACATGGTGAAGCGCAACATCATTTCCTACATAATCTGCGACCTCCGTTCATTCGCCGAATTCGCGACGGTCAGCCGGACATGCTTGGATCTTGTCTGCCGGAGCCCACGGTATTTTGACGAGATCAGGATGGGCGACATCCTTGAGGACCATACGGTGTGTATCATGAGGAATGGAGCGCGTTACTGGGCGAGTGACGTTGGCGTTTGGAGACGGATCATCGAAGGCGCTCGAGTCGGAATATTATTCTTGCGCTCAGGCTCCTGCCAGGCCCCTCCGCCATTGCTTGCCGAAAAACTTGTGGTTCATGGCTTCGCACCGTGGAGCGTCGAAAAACTGCAGGTATGGCGAGCTAGCATTTTTTCGAAGAACGATTTCGGAAAAAAAATGTTTGCCAAAAATCATTTTTCGTAAAATAATATTTTCAAGTACATATTTTTGCGAGGAGTACCACCTTCCAAAAATATTTTTTTTTTGAAAAAGGTAGTTTCGCGAAGGATCGTGGTCTTAAAAATCATATTTTGGAAAGGATCATTGTTTCGGAAATCACTTTTTGCGAACAGCCTTTGGAAGACATTTTTTGCAGATGCCTAATATTCCAAAAGTCATATTTTCCATAGATTTCAAAAGAAAAACCATTTTCCCGAGAGGTTGTTCTTTCGAAAATTGTCTATTTTTAACCCTTGATATCAATTCCTCGAATTTTCGCAAACTTTCCAAATAAGGGGCTTTTCCAAACAATGAACGGCGCAACCATTATTTTCGAAAAGTTCAATGGAAATTTGCAGGGATACAAGCCGGGCGGCAAATTCCGACGCATTGAATTGTCCTATGTGCCCGACAGAATCCCCTCCGATCTCATCGATTTCCTGCGCGACAACACTGAATACCTTGTGACTTTGCAACTTTCTTGTTTTTGTTGAATACGTTGCTTAGGTTTAGTTACGAATTGTTAATAAATTTTTGGGATGGTACTGGCGTGGCAAATATAACATACATCGCCAAAAAAATGGATCCACGGGCTGGGGGAGCAACTGCGCGCGTGACAGCGTGTTGCTGCAACATTCTTCTAACTTGCGGCTGCAGAATTTTACGCTCGTTTCGAATGTTGTCCAAATCTGCCGACCGACAGGGTAAAGGAAAGTCAGCAGCCGTTGCAGGGCAAAAAAAATACGACGATTTCGCGAAATTCGGCCATTTTGGGCGGTTTTGGAGCCGCACAACTCTTTCAACACGGCCGCCTCAAAAGCTCGGAAACTCCGATTAGGTACCGGTAAAAATCTTTGCATAAGGTAGGCTCACATCTGCACACTCTCATTAATGTATCCGGCTCTCATTAATTCGACAATTAGCAGATAAGACCACTTTGGTCAAAAATTTGAGAAAATTGCAAGAATCCGCGTAACACATGCATTTCCTTTTCCTTAATCGTTGTAAAAATCAAGCGAAGGCGAGCGTATCCAAGCGGTTCATCGCAAAATTTGGAGTATAACCTTCCCCTCATTAACGTAACTGGAAAATCCGACTCCAAAGAACCAGGCCAACATCTGCGCCTTTCAAACGGGTTGCTGTCGAAAGGGGCTATCCGAGAAACCGATTACATTACCAATTATCACTTTAAAATAGAACCTTTAAGCTGGAGACTGCAGTCTCCTTTTCCTATCGCAGTGGTTTTCTCCCGATTTGAAGCATATTTAGGAAATGGAGCCGTCTGGCGGGAGCGACGAGTTAACCGCGATGATGCAGGCTCTCAGCATTTGTGAAAAAGAGGGTCCTGCAACCCCAGAGGATCAGGTAAAAGGATTAATTTTGACGCGATGAAAATCGTATGCTGAAAAATCTACGGTAGAATTAGTCTAGGCTGTATCCTAAGTTTCTCGATGTAAGAGAACTCCTGCGATAAACGGCGACTTTTTGAACAGCGCTCAGCTTTCAAAAAGTGTTCAACGATAATCTTGGTCTTCGAAAAAATTTTAAAAAAATTGACGTTATGTTAAAACCAGGCTAAAAAAAAGGCAGAAGCAGCCATTTGAGAGCAGGTTTTTCGTTATAGATAAGCGATTCCTTTAAGAACATTAAAAAAAATAGGATTTGCAAAATTTCAAGCCCTAGCGAACTAGCTAGGGCACATCGCACAATTCCCAAAAGACCCGTTGTGGGTCCTTTTATCCGGAAGTTGCAAACTTTATTCAAACTCAGAATTACAGGAAGTCGGCTTCCACGCCTTCCCACGCCTGGTAAAACACTTAATCATCTCCTACCTCAACGTCGATCCCAACTCCCTCTTTGCGTTTGCTATAACAAGCCGGAAAAGCTGGGAATTCGTCTGCTCGAGCCCACGCTACTTCAGCGAGATCCGGATGCGAAGTTGGGAACATCGTGGGACAAGGGTTACCCGGAAAGACGTATCGAACTACATCTACAGTCTGCGGATGTGGGGCCAGCTCCTGGCGGGCGCAAGCGTCGGAAAAGTACATCTAACCCATCCACACCCCTATTTCACCCTTCCACCGCTACAGGCCGACCATCTGACCATTCAATGGATTCAATACTGGAGTGTTGCGCAGTTAAGAACATACAATCCCGCGGGCAAGTTTCGGCGTGTCGAGATCATCTACCCAGGCTGCGTTGCTGTACCATTCGGCGTCATCGATTTTCTAAGGGCCTCAGCGGAAGAACTTGTACATCCAATGCCCCTAGATACCTTCCAAATCGGCTGGTATGGGAGGTTCACTAATTTGCGGATGCGCATTGTTGAGTATCACGCCGGCCATTGGCACGTCGCCTACATGAGGCATTTCCTGCTGGGTTGGAGGGACGGATGGCGAACCATTGAGCGGATCACATTCGAGATGGAGTGGATGCGGCCAAACTGCCATCTACCCGCATTCAAATGGAATTTGGACGAGTTCAACCCGACGCCCATTGACGATTTTCAGTGTCGATCTCGCGGCCAGATGGGCAAAGGTTGACAATCAGATTTGGTCACAAGCATACTGCAATCTTTCCTGGTTGATGCATCATTTGTTAAACGAAACTTGTTGGTTGGTTCTCTCACCCCCTCTCTCTCTCTCTCTCTCTCTCCTGCCTCCCTCTCTCTCTTCTTTTTATCTCGCTCTCTATCCCCCCAACACGTTTTCTCGCTTTCCACGATCTCGCTCTCACTTTCAGGTGATCTCCTCCCTATCAACCTCGCATTCTCTTTCTGGTTCACTATCGCTCGCTCGCAACCTCTCTCTCTCTCTCTCTCTCTCTCTCTCTCCCTCTCTCTCTCTCTCTCTCTCTCTCTCTCCCTCTCTTCATATCTCGCTTTTTACCATACATTTTCTTTTGGTAAAACAATAAAGATCATCTTACCTCTCACAGTAACACATTCGAGCAACTTCAGGCCAATACGCACGCGGTTTTGAAACTTGGTCAGCTCTCGTCACCTATTAACTAGGCATGCAACCAATTTTTTTAATTTTTCGGGTTCCAAATATCGATTTGAATAACTCCTGAAATGTTCACGATTTTACTAGTTATCCTTTCCATTGCACTACAAAAGTCCCAAAAAAATTGGAATTTTAGGCAATGTACGATTTCCAGCTGCCAGGTGATCGAACAACTGTTGCGCAAGTTTCTTGCCGTTTGAAAAACGCGTTCCAGCGACAGTTGCACCTGGGGTAATTTTCTTTCTGATTAATCGCATCAATATTTCTTTATTACCCAGCATATTTTGTGCAGAAATTTTCGCTGATTCCAAAATTGATTTTTAACGGAGATTTTTTGTATGGGGAAATGTAAGTATCACATTTTGTATTACACAACCAGGGCCGTAACTAACTCGAAATTTCAGGGTGGGCGGCGGCGAAAATTTATCCAAAATAAGCCTAAAACTGCAGCGCGGCAGGCAAAATTTTTGAAAACATGGTGTTTATAACACTAAAACTAGTGTTATACATAAAATACGTAGAACCAAGACGCATATTTTGGGTTACTTTACAACCTAATTGGTTCATAGGGAGCGGAGACACAAAAGCTGGGTTCGTTAGGAGGGCTGACTTACGAACCCCTTTAGTTCCGCCCACTTTCAGGTACTGGACTTCCCGAGTTTGCCGCTGGAAGTAAACGCCAGATTGTCTCCCACCTCCTCTTCGACCTCGGTGCCCTCATCGCTCTGGCTTGCACCGGCCGGTACAACTGGAACCGCATCTGCTCGGGGCCGCGCTACTTCTCGCGGGTCGACGTTCATCGACGTGGCTGGGTCGGGGTAGCGGTCACCGTATCCCATAACTGGGTGCAACACCAAATCTCTGACCTCAACTTCTGGGGCACATTCATCAAGGGCGCCCATGCTGGATCATTGACCCCAATCCGAAGGTGGCTCCCATCAATACCACCATTTCGCGCTGACCGGCTTGTTGTTGACGATGCTCACCTATGGACTGTCGAGAATTTGGAGAAGTTTAGGGATCCTCACAAGAAATTCCAGGTAATGCCGGTTCCAAAATATGAAAATACCGACATTCCGGATTCTGAAAGCCAAAATACCGACATGCCACACATGCTGTTTCAACCTAAATGTCGTCCTAACTAGTATTTCGATTGTAAAAATCGTTAGGGAACTTATCGGTATTCTGGTCAGTCGGCATTTTTGCATTTCGGTATTCTGGTTGTCGGGATTCTGGGTGTCGGAATTTTGTCGGAACTTGTCGGGGTTACCAACGGAACTCTTTTCGCAGTCGTTGGCCGCTGCGAAATCGAATATAATACTTTGATAATCTGAAAATTTTGACAATTCCGACTTGATTTCTCCGACATTTTTTTACATCGGTCGAAAATTTTAATAATTTTTGATATGCTTTTTATATTTAAAAACTGCACAAAATCCTAAAGAAATAGTTTACTGGGGCTCACTTATTAATAAGGGATACTGGGGAAATTGCCCTCCCCCCCGCTAATGCTCCAGCACCGAATTCCAGACGATCCAGCTCCACTACAAAAACGGCGATCCCGACGAAGAAGTTATCGATTACATACGCGACTCAGCGAAAGAGCTCGTGCTTCGAGTGCCACTCTCCCCACGAGAAGCACAGTGGTGTGGCCGATTCAAGAATTCGCGTGTGACCCTGCATGGAGGCAGCCGGCAATCAGCCCTCAAAACCTATCTCCTCATCGTACTTGATCAATGGCATGAGTATGAACGTGACATTGAAAATATTGAGTTTGACGCCGTCGACCCCGCGCAAAGCCCGATTCTTCCTTTGCGGAGTTACGGCCTCGGTCGCTACCACACTACTGTTCACCATGGCAACCAGATGGCAAGGGTTCGCAGAGAAGATGGTAGTGTAATGGAATTGATAGTGACCAAAAAGCGTTTCAGCCTTAAACCCCTGTGACTAAAATAGGTCCAGGGTCATTAGCGGGGGGATGGGCAAGCTCCACTACTGGGTATCCCAAAAAAACGCCCGCTCTAACGTTCCCGGGGAAGCTCAGATCGGGATGATTTTTATACCATTCGAAAGCTCTTCAAAAGGCGAGTAAAAACAAGCGGGCTTTATTTCACAACATTTATTCTCATGTGCAGGATATTCAACATTTTTTAAAAAACAGCTAACTTTTCAATAGGAATTTCGCAATTAGCATGCAAATCTCGCGTAAATCTCCCGTTTTCATGCTTTTGGACGTAAAATTAGCTAATAAAGGAAACTGCGGTCCTTGCCTTCTTGCCTTTTTTGAGAGCTTCCGATAGATACCTAAATGGTGAAATCGGACAGACGTTGCGCCGCTGAGGGGTTACTTTTGGGGACATTTTTGGTATGCCCTCCAAACGGCTGATTGGGCAAGAAAGAGGAGGTGGGCGTGGCCTTCAACCCCCCGCTGATGAAACCAGAACCAGAACCTGAAATAGTGCCATTCACGTCCCATTTGCCATTCGTTTCTATTAGGCATAGTGTATCAATTTTTGGTTTATGAACTGAATAAATCAATTAAAGAAACCAAAAGCAGGACAATGAAACACGTGGGACATCCAAAGAAACGAGCAGTGTCAGAGCTTTGCATGCGCGTTAACCCGATATTGTTCCGCTTTTCGCACTGTCTCCCTCTTTATCTTCTCTCTCTCTCTCACCTCTCTCTGTCGCTCTCTGTTTTCTCCCTTTCTTTCTATCGCTCCCTCGCTCTCTTTCCCTCTCCCCCTCTCTCTCGCTCTCATCTCTCTCTCTCTCTCTCTCTCTCTCTCTCTCTCTCTCTCTTTCGAGGTGTACTGTAGTCCGGTCCATTGGAATGGGAGAGACATCCCGAACTAACCTGGGTCAAAACGTGCGCCTGTTCGAATGCCACCCCAGTCCGAGATATCGCATTGGTTATGCATACAAACTTGACACCCGAGGTAACCTTTTCTGGCCCAAATTTTTGAAGAGACAGGCGTGAGACGAAGCGCTGTATCACTACTTATCATTTTTTAAGTAATATTTATAACTTTTTAAGTAATATTTAATATTTATATACCTATAACAATAATATTTTCCAGAGCTCATTCACGGTTAGAGGGGATGAATGGCTTCGCTCTGCCTGACGTCATTCACCGAAGGATGTGCAGCCTCTTCCTTGGTCAAGAAGTATGGTATCAATTGATCTAGCGATTTGCCATCTTAATGTCGAAAATTATACTGTCAAAATTAATAATATCGAATTTTCATAATGTCAAAATTTCAAAATGTCGACCCTCCGCAAAGTCGAAATTTCATCGCCAATAATTTCGCCATTTGAAATTTCGACATTCTGATATTTTGGCATTCTGATTTTCCGACTTTAACTTCGACATTATGGATTTCGTTCTCGCGAAATTTCGGCATTATGAATTTAATTTCGATGTCATGGAAATTTGTCATTTTAAATTTCGACATTATGATTTTCGACATTTTGAAAATTCATTTTTGGGGGCTTTCCACAAAAGATCCAGATTTTTGGCAAGATTTAAATTTCAAAAATTTAATTTTTTTCACTGGAAATTTAGTTACCTTTTTTTGGAGAATATCTGGAGAATTTTTTATTTTATGCAATTTAACGCCTTATTTGCAGATTCCCGATCCGCCGTCTGGCCACTTGGCTGAAACGGCTTGCGCCCTTCCGTTCGACTTCCCCAAATTGCCATACGAAGTGAAATGCCAAATCATTGGCTACATACAATGCAACCTGCGGTCTCTCATGGCTCTCGCCCTCACAAGCCGCCAGAACTGGGGCCTCGTCTGTTCGAATCCACGGTATTTCGCCCGAATAGCACGGTCGTGTTGGGAGACTGTGGTATTTGACCGAAATGGAGCAAACTACAGCCTAACGAGTGCCTGGGAGCCGTTCATTGAAGGAGCTCACGTCGGGGTGCTGGTCGCCGACAAGGTTCCCGGAGCGCCAGCCTTGCCACCGTTAATTGCCGATTGGCTCATCGTCAATGCCCCGCTCGCCTGGACCATTCCCGAACTCGCCAGATTCAAGAAACCCGACGGGAAATTCAAAAAAATCGAGGTAGCCCACCGTGTATGGGGCCCATATCCGCCCAAGGAATTTGTGGATTTTGTCGCGGAAGAAGCGGTCGAGATACGGTATCGATATCCGGAAGGCCTGCGAAGCGAACGATGGTATCATCAGTTCCGAAACGAGCGGATCAACGTCTACAACGCCTACGAAAATCCATTTCTAACCCTTCGCCACTTGCTCGACCAGTGGATGAACTATGAACGCGTTGTCGAGCGAATTCATTTCGAGCATACGGCGATGCAGCCAATATCTGCGAGAGCCTGGGCCCTTGACCGATATAATCAAACGATTGTTAACAAACGGGTGGCAAGGATCCAACGAGGTGACGGCATGGTGCTAACCTTGACGGCCGGCAAATTTGATACGGTTATCTCTGCTTGGGGTGAGGAGAGGATCGAGCAGTTTGGGAATAGCATCCAAAATTCCCATCACATGAACTAAAAGGTGATCTTCTAGCATAGCCTAGCGTCCTAAATAGAAGTGTGTTCTGGAAGTGTACTTTCATAATTTTGCCATTGAATATCGAAATTTTATATATTGAATTTCGTATGCTGATATTTGATAATACCGATCTCGGGAACCAAGAATTTTTATGATGCGGGATTGTCTACTAGTGTGTTTTTTGCCCAGATTATTTTCTCTCACAGCTCCGCATCGCCATTTACCCTGATTTTCCAAACGTTGTTAAATTCGAAAACGCCGAAAATGCCTTCGCCGATATACTTTTAAGCTATAGTTAGGATTTTTTGTCAGCTAATTATGATCAGCTAAAAAATATCGACGAAGTGCTTGCCTTGCGTACCATTTTCCATTTTGAAGTTGTTTTTTTGTTTTTTTTTCCGATGTGTTTTCCATCGCGAAATAAATAATTTTCTTCAGGATATGGTTTATCGGCACAAAGCAGCATAAAGAAAGCACGAAAGCAAAAAAAAGCAACGAGTTTAGAGAACCACTTGCTAAATTGCCGTTACAGTATAAACCGTCATTCATATGATCACAGCGTCTAGGAACGACAATTTTTGCTGGAATCAAGAGAATGAATCATTTCGCTCGATTTTGCAGCACGGGTTTTGTTGTGTGTATGAAAATCCGTAATTCGAAGGGGATACGGTACTTGCGTACACGAACACGAATCCGTGACATATTTTAAAGAGCCACGAGTCGGCAGGTTTTTTTTGAAGTGATAAAGAATGCTGTTATAGATCAGCTCTTTCCTAAAATAGGCATGAACCAGCCGGTAACGCTCTGCAAAAAACGGGGAAGAGATTACGTCCAGAGAAAAGGGAGCAAAGCCAATTCTTTGGCTAAAAACTGGCTTTAGGGCTCTAACCAGCTTAGGCTTACCCGATAGCTATAGCCAGTCGACGTTTTGAGTGTCGTTGGGGTAGGCCACCGGCTACTACCAAGGCTCTTCTGCAGACAAGACCATCGCGAATGCACCAGTGCCTCGACAAAATACACTCTTCTCTACTCGCCCATGGCAAAAAGCGGACCCCGTCAACACCTTCATCCTGCCTTGCATCGCCTTCCATCTGAAGAATGGCCACGTCGAGAAGAAGAAGCACCTCATCCCGTTCGACAAGAAGTTGAAGAAGTTCGCCAAGTCGTGGATGAGCCTTCCAAGTCAAGCAAGCCCCGAAGTCCTCTACCTGCCGCACAACATGGGAGGCCTCGGCCTCATCCAGACGAAGACCCTCGCCGACGTGATGCAGCTGGTGCATGCTGTCCAGTTGTTGGAGTCGACTGATCTCGGCCCAATGACTGCTCAGCTGCTCCGTACGGCTGTGCAGAAGAAAATCAAGCGTGCGCCAACCGACTCCGAAGTGGCCGACTACCTGAACCAGAAGCTTGACGGCGCCTTCGAGACGTACTACGCCGACACCCGCAACATGTGGACAAGAGTGCGACAAGCAACCGGCCACCTCGTCAAGACCGACAAGCTCGATGTGAAGTGGGCGTGGACCAACGACAAGATTCAACTGCTCGTGCTCGGATGTGGCGTCACCAAGAAGACGTGTGAGAAGATGCTCAAGCGCGCCGTCCATCAAGCTCAGCTCGTTCACCTCACCGCCAAGAAGAGCCAGGGCAAGGTCTACAACATCACCGCCCACCAGCCCGTCTCCAACTACTTCCTGCGTGACGGACGCTATATCCGCTTTGCGGATTGGCGCTTCGTTCACCGTGCAAGACTCGACGTCGTTCCACTAAATGGCTGCAACCGTGCCCGTGATCAAAAAGACAAGCGTTGCCGTAGATGTGGCTACCAACTCGAGAGCGTCGCTCACGTCCTGTGTCATTGCCCTGCTCACGCCCACGCCATCACCCTGCGCCACAACGCCGTCCTCGACCGCCTCGTCAACGCCGTCAAGCTGCCCCCGACCACCACCAAGTACGTCAATGTCAAGATCCCCGGCACCGATGGTCAACTACGTCCCGATCTCGCCCTCGTCGACCATGTCAGGAAGCGCGTGACGATTGTCGACGTGACCATGCCGTTCGAGAACCACGACCTGGACGTCTTCGCTGCCGCACGTGCCGAGAAGCTCCGCAAGTTCGCCGACATCTTCAACAAGTTCAACGCGGATGGCTACGACACGTTCCTGGGCGCCCTCATCGTTGGGCCACTCGGCGGATGGGACGAAGAAAACGACTCCGTGCTGCGCCGACTCGCCGTCTCCGTCAAGTACGCCGCGCTGATGAAGAAGTTGATGGTCGCCGACGCGCTGAAGTGGTCAAGGGACGCATACGTCGAGCACATCACCGCCCACCGCCAATATCAAGCCTAAAAGAAGCGATAACCATTCTCTAGTCATCTTTTAAATTGTAAATTTTTCGTGCCCCCTCCCGAATCTCCCATCCATTTGTGATCAATAGATCCTCCCAATTTCTCCCTGAAAATGTTGTAAGCCCCTATTTTAAATGACCTGCGTGTCATTTCGTGTATTCTTTCGAGATTGTTTTACTGCCGCATTATCCGGCCCTCGGGCCGAGAATTTGCTAATAAACGTTAACAGCTCTAACCAGCTTAGGCTTACCCGGTAGCTATAGCCAGTCGACGTTTTGAGTGTCGTTGGGGTTTCGAGTTGCGACCAAGCCCATATTGTGCAGAATTTTGCGTTGATTCCGAATATGTTTAGCAAATTTGTGGAATCGTCATTTTGCGAAAGTTATATGCGTTTTGAGACCAAGAAACGCCCACGATGCTCCACTTTACCGGACACAAATCGTTCATAACTTGGGCACAACGGCGATTCCGCAAATTTGCTAAACACACTCGAAACCAGCGCAAAAGTCTGAACAGGCTAGTCCTGGTCTTAACAGGAAACCACGACAACATTCACTCCTTGTCAGCTTAGAACCATGTAATCAAGCCGACTTGCGGGAAACCTAAATATTTAATACTTTACTACCAAAAGCACTTTGATACTTAGCAAAAAATTCTCCGACTTTCGAGGTGTACTCTAGTCCTGTCCATTGGAAAAAGAGACGTGCCAAACTAAACTGGGCCAAAAGGTGCGCTCGTTCGAATAACACCCTGCCCTAGATCTCGCATTAGTTATGCATACAACCGAACAGCATAGCGAAACTTTTTTGGCCCAATTTTTTCATAATAAGAAAAGTTTCATTCGAAGAAGCATCTCCAGACTGTTTCACTTTATCTGTGTTTTTCATATTATTATTTTTGATCTGCAATAACAATGTTTTCCAGATCTCGTTGACGGTTGGAGATGAATGGCTTCGAACTGCCTGACGTCATTCACCAAATGATATTCAACCTCTTCCTCGATGAAGACGTAATTTTTTACGTTCCAAAAAACACCACCCCCACCCCTTGCCGGCTGCTGGTGCGCCTTATTTTTACGGTTTAGGGATTCACCGAAAGATTTCGGGAATCCTACGATAGATAGACAATCGCAAAAAAAAACAAAAAAAATCACTCTACCAGACATCGCCTGCCATCGCAAAACATTTTTTTGCAGATTCCCCCTCACTCGCCGGCCCTCCTGAAAAAAACGGAAGTACGAATGCAAATACAGGGTGTCCCAAAAAAAACCCCCCTCTAGCGGTCCGTGGGAAGCTCAGATCAGGATGATTTTTATATCATTCGAAAGCCCGCGAAAAGGCGAGAAAACAAGCGGGCTTCATTTTCTAAGATTTATTCTGATCCGTCCGATATTCAGCGTTTTTCTAAAAAACAGGTATCTTTTCAATAGGAATATGTGTTCAATGTTTACACATAAAAATTACGTGCATCCAAATTTTCTAAGCAACTTATTGTAAAACAAAAAAGTTCTACTGAAATTAAAGTTTACCAGGGTTACCCCCCGTTTGAAAAAAGAGCGAGATTCTCTGATGCAGCAAAAAGCGTCAAATTCCCTAACCTCCGAAACATGAGAAAATTCGAAGGATCAACCAAAAATTGCTGGCACCTAGGAAAACCTGCCGAATTTTGGCACTTTAATTGGTTTTTTCATTTCGGAAAACGCCATTCACTTCCAATATTTGGTATTTTTGCCGCTTTTCGATCTTCTTCGTCATTATTTTGCCGGTTTTTGCCAAAAATGGAGAGACAACCTATACTACTAGTATAGGTTGTTTTACCCTCGCTACCCTCGTGGGTTTTTAACCTCGTTTCCCCCATGGGTTTTTACCCTCGTTTCTGCCCTGGTATTTTACCCTCGTTTCCCCAGGGTATTTTACCCTCGTTTCCCCAGGGTATTTTATTCCCAATTTCCCATGGATTTTTGACAGGTTAACTTAAACATTTGGATATTTTTAAAATTTTTCAAGTTTAACACGTCTACCAGAATCCCCGTTTTTGCGTGTAAATTTTGCGCTAAGCGCAGGGAAGGTGTAGTGGTCGCGTTGCGCCCCTTGCGAGAAGGTGATAACCTGAACGAGAGACCGCAACGTGTCCGATACGCATTCACGGGATGTATTGTTCGACAAGTTACACAACGAATACTTTTGGGTTTTAAGACCTTATCCCCTTTTGCAAGACCTGACAAAAAACTAGGATAAATAGCGCAATTTTGCCGGTTTTTGCCAAAAATGGAGAGACAACCGTTTAAATTTCAACACCCGTGTTCTATTTTTGTGTTTTGCCAGTCTTTGGGTGGGAAGACAACCTGGACAATGAAATTACTCGAATATATCGAACAAGTCCTTGAAGGTCACGAAAATGTCGAAAATATTTACTATTTTACTGGTTCAAAACAAGAAATGGAAAACAAATTTCCTACGATGCCACAAAATTTTCATATTTTCGAAGGTCCCCCGACTAATGAACAAGTAGATAACCCGAAAAACGCTGTAGTGATCCTTGACGACTTGATGCTGGACATGAAGGAAAATGTAATGGCTGCTTTGACTTCACGAATTACCCACCACCAAAACTGTACCCTAATTTTCCTAAGTCAAGATGCTTTTCGTACCAGACGTACCGCGCGTATCAACGCAAACTACATTGTCCTTCTACGGTCCGTTTCTGACCTTTTGCAAGCAAGACAAATAGGTTTGCAATGTTTCCCAAACCAGTTTGCATACTTTTGGGATAGCTATCTGGACGCAACAGCAAAACCATATCAATATTTGGTGGTCAACTGTCACCCAAAGCCTGAAAACCGAGACGAAAGACTGGTTACCAACATTTTTCCAGATAAAAGGCAAATTTTCTACTTGCCCAAACATTCATTTGCAAATGGAAAAACGTTTTGAAAATTGGCAAATTTTTCACAAACTTGCAAAAAGTTCAAACCCTAGACTTGTAATTCAGAAAAGTACCGACCAAGAAGTACAAACTGTCATCGAGTTTGTTTACAACCTAACATCAGGCACGGTACCACTCTATAAATACGAGAAAAAGGTCTTGAACCACATTTGGCAACTTTGACGAACCTCGCTAAACTACGCGATTTTACACAAGCGCGAAATAGTCTTGAAACACACGCCCAACTGCTAAAGCTTTTGACAAAACCTGCTCTATCTTTTAAAAATGCCCACTACGGAAAAACATTTTGAAAAGATGATGCTAGTTCCTTGCACTGAAAACCCTCAACAAGGCGATGGTTACGCCCAAACCCCGCGCGAACAAGCCGTTGAAAAAGCCAAAGAAACTGAACAACAAATGACGAATGTACTTCAAAGTACAATGCCTGACGACTTGAAAATGCAACTGTACCAAAGTTTCTAAATGTTTTGACACAACATATCCAGGAAATTCGAAAGTACGACCCTTTGCAACAGCAAACACCACAAAACCTAGCTTTGTTACCTGAAGAAAATTTGCAAACTCCAGTTGTACCTGTAAAAGAGCACGACGCAAACCTTCAAAACAAAACCCCTATAAGAAAGTCATGGAACTTTTGTCAAAACATGTCAAAACTGACAGCAAAAACCGAGTTTTGGACGCGGATGGTCAACCAATTGAGGGCAGTGACCTATTTGAAATCGCCAGGGTGGCAGCTAGCGAAACAACACATCCCTTTCCAATAGGTTATAACGACGCATACCACCAAGTACAAGTCCAGACCCCAAGACTTGTCAAAAACCTGAAGGAACCAACTTTTGTCCCACGTACCATTCAAAACATACAAAAGGCGGTCCTAACGCCCACTAAAAACACATCGCCCGAGACGGTCCCTAAAGTCAGTGTGCTAAAACGTATCCAAAACTTGCAAAAAGAACTAATAGCTAAACAACAACTTCGACATAAAATTTGGGAAGACGATGACGAAAACCAAACAGGTAGTGGCAAAAAGAAGTTCAAAGTTGCAAAATACAACTAAGATACTGGACGAACTGTACACTAACCCCGACTCGAACATTGCCTTTACTTCTAGAAATAACCTTGTAGTAGCAAGTAAAAAATATGGCATCACAAAAGGACAAGTGGACAAATATCTTCAAAAGAAAAATTCCTACATCCTTCACCGAAGAGTTTTACACAAGTTTCCTAGAAAGAAATTCATAGGAACTAGTATGAACAGTCACCATGTCGCAGATCTTGCTGATTTTCAAAAATCAAGCAATACAACCAGGGCCAACGATACATTTTGGTAGTTGTTGATCTATTTTCAAGAAAAACGTTTGCTAGACCATTGCTAAACAAGAGACCCCAAAGCGTAAAACGACGTCTAGAGCAAATTTACAAGGAAATTGGCGATGCACCCTATTTTTGACCACCGATCAAGGTCTCGAATTTACTGGTGCACCAATGAAAGCCTATCTGAAAGCCAATGAAATTCGTCACATTTTGACGAAAGGTGTAGCAAAAGCAGCACCTGCTGAACGTAAATTCGTGATCTAAAATCGCGTATCTACAAATATTTTACCGAGAACAACACTTACAACTGGGTTAACGTCTTACCAAAAATTGTCGAAGGTCTCAACAATACACCGACCGAACCCCTAAAAGGTTTGACACCTAACGAAATGAAACACGACACTGTCATACCCACCGACGTAACAGCCAAATTCAGAAGACCCGGAACCACCACTAGCACTTGACGACTACGTAATTGTAAAGAAACCACAAGTCAGCTTTCGCAAAGCCTACAAAGGAACCTTTTCTGGTGAAGTTTACCGAATTATGCGTGTGGTTACGCCGGAAAACTTTTC
Organism: Mesorhabditis spiculigera; assembly: GCA_958295435.1. NCBI lineage: Eukaryota > Metazoa > Nematoda > Chromadorea > Rhabditida > Rhabditidae > Mesorhabditis > Mesorhabditis spiculigera. Next base: position 22,411 of record CATQJA010000378.1, read on the forward strand.
TGCCCCAGTTTTTTACCTAAAAACGTTGCAAGGACTACCACTTAAAAAAGTCTTTTACAAAGAAGAACTGCAAAAAAGTCCAACGACCAAAAATGTACCGCGTAGAAAAATTTTGGGTAATAAACGGTTGAGTGGTAAACCTCATAGCCTTGTGAAATACCACCAACAACCCTCGGTATATAATGGGTGGGTACCGGACAAAACCCTTATTTATACCGACAAATTATGATAATGGAAGAACTACTTTCAAGCCGTTCGTCAACCACGTCAGCAAGTCGTAATAATATCAGTTTGGCCTGGGCAAGGGTACTTATTATTTTTCTCATCACCCTATCATGTCTCGCCAACATGACGATAGCCCATATAAAGGGCAATGACCTGACAGTATGGCTAAGTGCTACACTTTCAGTTGCTTGTCTTTTGGTACCCTCACCCCTCAAAAGCAAACCTCTCAAAGGAAATGAGTGAGGACTTTTACGTCACATTGGTAGGACCAGGGCGTCCGAGATGCTAAAGGTTCAACCTTTGTCAATCGCCTCGCCAAAGAGGTCAATATGTTCCAAGCTACGGGACACCAAAGCTATTGGACCTGCGCATTGGTTGACTTTACAACCGCAGTGTCCTGGGATCAAGTGGCAGAAGCACAAAAATTTAGACTTTGGTCTAAAGATGGTAAAGAAAACATTTTGTGGTTGTCACCCGGTACTTACCCCACCCCACAACGTCTAATTAATGCACTAAACGCCATTTTTGCAAAAACGTTGAAAAGGAAACGCGAAGCCCCTTTGCTACCAGCTAATGTCGTAGCAACACAACCCCTTCCAAGGTTCATACCACCTGGTGCTCCAAGCGCCGCTACTACACCACAACCAGCAGTCGTTTGCAACACCGCCCGAGACAAAACTACCCAAACTAACACCACCGGGAGCTCCTAAACGCTTGCCGAACCGCAGCAACCACAGCAAACCCTACCTACCCCGCAAACTTCGCAACTGCCGAAACCGTCGCAAACCCAACAAACACCGCAACAGTCACAACCTACCCCACAAGCTCCAACTGCCGGAAACCGTCGCAAACTCCGCAACAGCCACAACCACAGCAACCAGCGCAAACGCAACCAGTGCAAGACCCGCAACCACAACAACCAGCGCAAGACCCGCCGACGCCAGCCCCGCAACCACAGCAAGTGGCTAGGCAACCACAGCAATTACCACTACAAACACAAAAACCTCTGGCCCCTCTTCCAAAACTAACACCACCTGGTGCCAAAGCAAAACCACCCAAAGAGAACCCTTTCAAAACACCCCCAGAACAACTTTTCCAACATTCTTTTCGAAAAGGCTCTCGAAAGTCAGGGTGTAGGTTTCAAGTTTGATGCAAACAGGTGTCGCGCCTGGGTTGAAGTAGACAAGTCCAAAGTCGACAAGCTAGTACTTCCCAAGTTATTGTGGCAAATACTGGGTTTGAGTACGCAACCCTCAAGGACAGCCGTAGTGCAAAGTACATACTTGACCTAAAAACAAATTGCCACAACTTGGCCGTTTGTTGCAGTATTAGTGGAACCACAACGTGAGCGACACTTTTCGTGACCTGCTACGTATCTACCTGTTGATAGTGGTTGGGGAGAAACGCTAAGCAAAACTTTTAGTCCACCAACTTACCTCCCGGTACGACAAGGTACTTTCCGAGAAATTACCCTAAGGTATCACTGACGAAAACAGGCGTGAAGTTGACCTTGACGAGTGCCTGGCCACGCTACACTTTAAAAGGGTGTACTGAACATCATTTTGTCATTCGCAAACTCTGGACTACTTTCAGCTACCTGCAAATTTCTCCTGGTTGCCTGGGCAGTTGGGCAATGGACGTACAAAAAGTACGTCCCCTAAATCCACAAAACCCGTTTGTAGGGAACCCTACCCAACCCCTTTTGGTAGGACCCCAAAAGTAGGACCCCTAATGGGAACCTCTAAGGTTCCCAGCCCCTTATGGGAGGGAGGGCTACTTCAACCGTCGTAGGGTTCCCCTACGTCGAGGGTGAAGTAGGGGGACCCCAAAAAGTAGGGACCCCTTACGCAGGGACCCCAAAACCCAAAAAACCTACCAAAGGCGGGAAAAAGGGGTCTCTGCTTCTCTACCACCCCTTCGCCTCCTGGGCGAGGGTACAAAAGCAACTACAAAAGGCGTAGCCATTTCATTTTGACAACTGTACCACCAAAACCTAATGGAAACCCCCAAGACCTTGAAGCTAACCCCGACTTTCTTTTTCAAACGAACTGTCATTGTTTGAACCTTTGCAACACGTCGTGGGCATACAATCGATGAGATACCGAGTATTGCCCCGAAAATGGTATTTCGCAAACTGGCCCCATCTCGTTTCGTATTATAGAAGAACCCACTACATTTCGCTGGCCCGTAGTTATGTCACCATGACCTTGAGTCTGGTTGACGCTGAGGCAAAGGTTACGAACATCACGTTAAAACAGGTGGTGAAGCCGGTACCGCTATCACTGTTACACAAAAGGAAAAGTGTGCCCCCTATCCAATTGGCTGCAAAAGCTTTTTGGAAACAAATATCCGTGAACATTAATGGTACTCAGAGTGGAGAACACGGGTGACCTGTACCCCTACCGCGCGTTCATCAATACAGAGTTTATGATGGACCCTTCGATCAAAAAGTACAATGTCGGGCATGCGCAGTCACTTTACAGCAACGTCGAATCTGGCATCGAACACCAGACTAACGACGGTTTGAGGATTTGTCTGCCATGTTTATGAAGGGCAAACCCATTCGTGTCAACAGCCCTCTTGACCTGAACATTTCCCCGGCTAACAAGCTAATGCTGAACAACACGGATATTCAAATCACACTACATCGTCAAAACGACAACTTTTGATTCGCAACTATGGTTCGACAAAGACCGACTGGCGTTTCAAGGATTCACGATATCCGTTTGGTATTGGCCGAGTACCAGCTGTACCCTTCGGCGAGTGCCGCTATCGAACACTCGTTGGCAAGCGGTCAAAAGCCAGCTATCCGTGCGTTCTTACCAGACAAAGGGGTTCTATTTGCCCGGAGAACCAACTGAAAGTACCCGAGATGCAACTATTCAACTCAAACCAAATTCCACGACGACTTTTTGTCGGTTTGGTGAAAAATGGCGCCTTCACAGGCCTCAAGACACTGACCCTTGGCGTTTCAACAACTTTGACTTGAAAATATTCAGGTACGTTTTGCTGGACAAACCCTACCCACCAAGGCGTGGAACCTCGACTGGAACCCGGACAATGGCATCGGTTGGACTGAAAGTTACACGGCAATGTTGGAGGGTACTGGTATGGCAGCTGGTAACCGTACCAATGGCATCGATATGACCACTTTTGCCGACAGTCGTTGCGTACACGTTTTTGAGTTGTTGCCTGAGGCAGATGGTGGCGTCGAAAACTTTGACATGGCCATTTCGGGACAATGCACCTTGGACCTTGAGTTTGGAACCCCTACACCTACTGGTGGTCTCGATGTGTGTTGTACACGCCGAGTTTATGAACAAATTGACCCTTGACCACGCCCGACAAGCCCAAACTTTGGCCATTTGAAAAAATGGACAGTTTTCAACAATCACATCCTGGTAAACAGCCCACACACGCGTTCAAAACACATTGGTGTCTTTGCTGCAGATACGTTACCCACCTGGAAATACGGTTTTTGGTGGTCTAGTCACAATTTGAACAATTCCACTGCCCGGTAGCCATTGGGTGGCAATTTTGGTGAAAACAGGGTTTGGCTACTACTTCTGACCCTTTGGGTAATAAACCAGGGGTAAAATTCAAAGTAGGTTGCAAAGACATTTACACATGTCTCATCTACAACACCGAACAACATCAAAAATTTGGTTCCAATACCTGCGGCGCTTTCGTTTTAGTCTTTTTGCACCAAATGTGTTTGGGTTGTAAGTTTTATAGCTTTATCGAATTTTTCAAATTCATTACCAATGACGATCGTTTGGTGATAACCTATGTCGCGAAAGCACTTTGGGGCAACCACCTGCCTGCCAGCGGCTTGGGCCAACTAGCCCCACCACATGGTGCGGGACACTTTGAGGTCATTCGTCACGTTGTCACGCTGCTGTACGGTCGTCACATGGAGGCTCCCTATGTCCAGCGTCATGTCGTGTCAGACCCTCTCCACGGATGTCGCTACTGCCAAAAACACTTTGCGCCCCGTTCAGAGCCTCCGCCGTCGCGTCCGACTCAACTGTCTCCAAAAAGCGCAGCCCGTTACACGCAAAGAAGACCTGTCGAAGGAAGTGCCGCAAGTCTCGACGCCACAAAAAGACCCACCAGGACATAAACTTTTTCCCTTGTTGTTTTTCTTGATCCTGTTGGTAATGCTATTATCGTGTAATTACCTGACCTTAAACAACCTGTTCGGTAAATAAATTTTTTTGTTAAAAAAGGTGTTTGACGGAAATTGCGTCAACACAAAACACAAACACACGCATACTGATCATTACAACACGCTTTCGCTGGGTTTATATACTCCTACTGAGGCTCCGCCCTTTGATTCTAATTGGTAGACCCCGCCTTACATCTTGATGGAGTCATCCTCTGATGAGTCATCATGGGGTGATTTATCATGGAGTGATTTCAGTGGTCTGGGACTCTGGCCTGCTAGAGGTGAGTCATCGCTTTGAAGCCTCCGCCCCTCAGGCAGGCAGCCCGGGCCCAACTGCGTCAGCTGTCGCCAATCCGAAACGTTTTTGTGTGTAAATTTTTGCGCTAGGCGCAGGGAAGGTGTAGTGGTCGGGTTGCGCCCCTTGAGAGAAGGTGATAACCTGAACGAGAGACCGCAACGTGCCCGATACGCATTCACGGGATGTATAGTTCGAAAAGTTACACAACGAATACTTTTGGGTTTTAAGACCTTATCCTCTTTTGTAAGACCTCACAAAACTAGGATAAATAGCGCAAATTTCCGGTTATTTGCCAAAAATGGAGAGACAACCGTTTAAATTTCAACACCCATGTTCAATTTTTGTGTTTTGCCAGTCTTTGGGTGGGAAAACAACCTGGACAATGAAATTACTCGAATATATCGAACAAGTCCTTGAAGGTCACGAAGATGTCGAAAATATTTACTATTTTACTGGTTCAAAACAAGAAATGGAAAACAAATTTCCTACGATGCCACAAAATTTTCATATTTTCGAAGGTCCCCCGACTAATGAACAAGTAGATAACTTGAAAAACGCTGTAGTGATCCTTGACGACTTGATGCTGGACATGAAGGAAAATGTAATGGCGGCTTTGACTTCTCGAATAACTCACCACCAAAACTGTACCCTAATTTTCCTAAGTCAAGATGCTTTTCGTACCAGACGTACCGCGCGTATCAACGCAAACTACATTGTCCTTCTACGGTCCGTTTCTGACCTTTTGCAAGCAAGACAAATAGGTTTGCAATGTTTCCCAAACCAGTTTGCATACTTTTGGGATAGCTATCTGGACGCAACAGCAAAACCATATCAATATTTGGTGGTCAACTGTCACCCAAAACTTGAAAACCGAGACGAAAGACTGGTTACCAATATTTTTCCAGATAAAAGGCAAATTTTCTACTTGCCCAAACATTCATTTGCAAATGGAAAAACGTTTTGAAAATTGGCAAATTTTTCACAAACTTGCAAAAAGTTCAAACCCTAGACTTGTAATTCAGAAAAGTACCGACCAAGAAGTACAAACTGTCATCGAGTTTGTTTACAACTTAACCTCAGGCACGGTACCACTCTATAAATACGAGAAAAAAGGACTTGAACCACATTTGGCAACTTTGACGAACCTCGCTAAACTACGCGATTTTACGCAAGCGCGAAATAGTCTTGAAACACACACCCAACTGCTAAAGCTTTTGACAAAACCTGCTCTATCTTTTAAAAATGCCCACTACGGAAAAACATTTTGAAAAGATGATGCTAGTTCCTTGCACTGAAAACCATCAACAAGGCGATGGTTACGCCCAAACCCCGCGCGAACAAGCCGTTGAAAAAGCCAAAGAAACTGAACAACAAATGACGAATGTACTTCAAAGTACAATGCCTGACGACTTGAAAATGCAACTGTACCAAAAGTTTCTAAATGTTTTGACGCAACATATCCAGGAAATTCGAAAGTACGATCCTTTGCAACAGCAAACACCACAAAACCTAGCTTTGTTACCTGAAGAAAATTTGCAAACTTCAGTTGTACCTGTAAAAAGAGCACGACGCAAACCTTCAAAACAAAACCCCTATAAGAAAGTCATGGAACTTTTGTCAAAACATGTCAAAACTGACAGCAAAAACCGAGTTTTGGACGCGGACGGTCAGCCAATTGAGGGCAGCGACCTATTTGAAATCGCCAGGGTGGCAGCTAGCGAAACAACACACCCCTTTCCAATAGGTTATAACGACGCATACCACCAAGTACAAGTCCAAACCCCAAGACTTGTCAAAAACTTGAAGGAACCAACTTTTGTCACACGTACCATTCAAAACATACAAAAGGAGGTACTAACACCCACTAAAAACACATCGTCTGAGACGGTCCCTAAAGTCAGTGTGCTAAAACGTATCCAAAACTTGCAAAAAGACCTAATAGCTAAACAACAACTTCGACACAACATTTGGCAAGACGATGACGAAAACCAAACAGGTAGTGGCAAAAAAGAAGTTCAAAGTTGCAAAGTACAACTAAGATACTGGACGAACTGTACACTAACCCCGACTCGAACATTGCCTTTACTTCTAGAAATAACCTTGTAGTAGCAAGTAAAAAATATGGCATCACAAAAGGACAAGTGGACAAATATCTTCAAAAGAAAAATTCCTACATCCTTCACCGAAGAGTTTTACACAAGTTTCCTAGAAAAAAATTCATAGGAACTAGTATGAACAGTCACCATGTCGCAGATCTTGCTGATTTTCAAAAAAATCAAGCAATATAACCAGGGCCAACGATACATTTTGGTAGTTGTTGATCTATTTTCAAGAAAAACTTTTGCTAGACCATTGCTAAACAAGAGACCCCAAAGCGTAAAACGACGTCTAGAGCAAATTTACAAAGAAATTGGCGATGCACCCTATTTTTTGACCACCGATCAAGGTCTCGAATTTACTGGTGCACCAATGAAAGCTTATCTGAAAGCCAATGAAATTCGTCACATTTTGACAAAAGGTGTGGCAAAAGCAGCACCTGCTGAACGTAAAATTCGTGATCTAAAATCGCGTATCTACAAATATTTTACCGAGAACAACACTTACAACTGGGTTGACGTCTTACCAAAAATTGTCGAAGGTCTCAACAATACACCGACCGAACCCCTAAAAGGTTTGGCACCAAACGAAATGAAACACGACACTGTCATACCCAGCGACGTAACAGCCAAATTCAGAAGACCCGAACCACCACTAGCACTTGACGACTACGTAATTGTAAAGAAACCACAAGTCAGCTTTCGCAAAGCCTACAAAGGAACCTTTTCTGGTGAAGTTTACCGAATTATGCGTGTGGTTACGCCGGGAAACTTTTCTGCACCAGTTTTTTACCTAAAAACGTTGCAAGGACTACCACTTAAAAAAGTCTTTTACAAAGAAGAACTGCAAAAAGTCCAACGACCAAAAATGTACCGCGTAGAAAAAATTTTGGGTAACAAACGGTTGGGTGGTAAACCTCATAGCCTTGTGAAATACCACCAACAACCCTCGGTATATAATGGGTGGGTACCTGACAAAACCCTCATTTACACCGACAAATTATGATAATGGAAGAACTACTTTCAAGCCGTTCGTCAACCACGTCAGCAAGTCGTAATAATATTAGTTTGGCCTGGGCAAGGGTACTTATTATTTTTCTCATCACCCTATCCTGTCTCGCCAACATGACCATAGCCCATATAAAGGGCAACGACCTGACAGTATGGCTAAGTGCTACACTTTCAGTTGCTTGTCTTTTGGTACCCTCACCCCTCAAAAGCAAACCTCTCAAAGGAAATGAGTGAGGACTTTTACGTCACATTGGTAGGACCAGGGCGTCGAGATGGTAAAGGTTCAACGTTTGTCAATCGCCTCGCCAAAGAGGTCAATATGTTCCAAGCTACAGGACACCAAAGCTATTGGACCTGTGCATTGGTTGACTTTACAACCGCAGTGTCCTGGGATCAAGTGGCAGAAGCACAAAAATTTAGACTTTGGTCTAAAGATGGTAAAGAAAGCATTTTGTGGTTGTCACCCGGTACTTACCCCACCCCACAACGTCTAATTAATGCACTAAACGCCATTTTTGCAAAAACGTTGAAAAGAAAACGCGAAGCCCCTTTGCTACCAGCAAATGTCGTGGCAACACAACCCCTTCCAAAGCTTATACCACCTGGTGCTCCAAGCACCACTACTCCACCACAACCAACAGTCATTGCAACACCGCCCGAGACAAAACTACCCAAACTAACACCACCGGGAGCTCCAAACGCTGCCGAACCGCAGCCTCCACAGCAAACGCAACCTAGCCCGCAAACTTCGCAACTGCCGAAACCGTCGCAACCCCAACAAACACCGCAACAGTCACAACCACAAACTTCCCAATTGCCGAAACCGTCGCAAGACCCACAACCACAGCAAACGCAAACCCCGCAACCACAGCAACCAGCGCAAGACCCGCAACCACAACAAGCACAGCAACCACAGCAACCAGCGCAAGTCCCGCAACCACAGCAAACACAGCAAACCCCGCAACCACAGCAAGTGGCTAGGCAACAACAGCAATTACCACCACAAACACAAAGACCTCTGGCCCCTCTTCCAAAACTAATACCGCCTGGTGCTAAAGCAAAACCACCCAAAGAGAACCCTTTCAAAACACCCCCAGAAGAGGTAGACGACAACTTTTCCAACATTCTTTTCGAAAAGGCTCTCGAAAGTCAGGGTGTAGGTTTCAAATTTGATGCAAACAGGTGTCGCGCCTGGGTTGAAGTAGACAAGTCAAAGGTCGACAAGCTAATACTTCCCAAGTTGTTGTGGCAAATACTGGGTTTTGAGTACGCAACCCTCAAGGACAGCCGTAGTGCAAAGTACATACTTGACCTAAAAACAAATTGTCACAATTTGGCCGTTTGTTGCAGTGTGGTGGAACCACAACTTGTGGGCGACACTTTTCGTGACCTGCTACGTATCATACCTGTTGATAGTGGTTGGGGAGAAACGCTAAGCAAAACTTTTAGTCCACCAACTTACCTCCCGGTACGACAAGGTACTTTCCGAGAAATTACCCTAAGTATCACTGACGAAAACGGGCGTGAAGTTGACCTTGACAATTGCCTGGCCACGCTACACTTTAAAAGGGTGTACTGAACATCATTTCGTCATTCGCAAACTATGGACTACTTTCAGCTACCTGCAAATTTCTCCTGGTTGCCTGGGCAGTTGGGAAATGGACGTACAAAAAAGTACGTCCCCCTAAACCCGCAAAACCCGTTTGTAGGGAACCCTACCCAACCCCTTTTGGTAGGACCCCAAAAAGTAGGACCTCTAATGGGAACCTCTAAGGTTCCCAACCCCTTATGGGAGGGAGGGCTACTTCAACCCGTCGTAGGGTTCCCCTACGTCGAGGGTGAAGTAGGGGGACCCCAAAAAGTAGGGACCCCTTACGTAGGGACCCCAAAACCCAAAAAACCTACCAAAGGCGGGAAAAAGGGGGTCTCTGCTTCTCTACCGCCCCTTCGCCTCTTGGGCGAGGGTACAAAAGCAGCTACAAAAAGGCGTAGCCATTTCATTTTGACAACTGTACCACCAAAACGCAATGGAAGCCCCCAAGACGCTTGAAGCTAACCCCGACTTTCTTTTTTCAAACGAACTGTCATTGTTTGAACCTTTGCAACACGTCGTGGGTATACAATCGATGAGATACCGAAGTATCGCCCCCGAAAATGGTATTTCGCAAACTGGCCCCATCTCGTTTCGTATTATGAAAGAACCCCACTACATTTCGCTGGCCCGTAGTTATGTCACCATGACTTTGAGTTTGGTTGACGCTGAGGGTAAAGGTTACGAACATCACATTAAAACGGGTGGAGAAGCCGGTACCGCTGTCACTGTTACACAAAAGGAAAAGTGTGCCCCTATCCAATTGGCTGCCAAAGCTTTTTGGAAACAAATATCCGTGAACATTAATGGTACCCAAGTGGAGAACACGGGTGACCTGTACCCCTACCGCGCTTTCATCAATACCGAGTTTATGATGGACCCTTCGATCAAAAAGTACAATGTCGGGCATGCGCAGTGCTACAGTGATGTCGAATCTGGCATCGAACACCAGACCAACGACGGTTTTGAGGATTTGTCTGCTATGTTTATGAAGGGCAAACCCATTCGTGTCAACAGCCCTCTTGACCTGAACATTGCCACGGCTAACAAGCTAATGCTGAACAACACGGATATTCAAATCACACTACATCGTCAAAACGACAACTTTTTGATTCGCAACTATGGTTCGACAAAGACCGACTGGCGTTTCAAGATTCACGATATCCGTATGGTATTGGCCGAGTATCAGCTGTACCCTTCGGCGAGTGCAGCTATCGAACACTCGTTGGCAAGCGGGAAGAAAGCTAGCTATCCGATGCGTTCTTACCAGACAAAGGGGTTCTATTTGCCGGAGAACCAACTGAAAGTACCCGAGATGCAACTATTCAACTCAAACCAAATTCCACGACGACTTTTTGTCGGTTTGGTGAAAAATGGCGCCTTCACAGGCTCTCAAGACACTGACCCTTGGCGTTTCAACAACTTTGACTTGAAAAATATTCAAGTACGTTTTGCGGGACAAACCCTACCCACCAAGGCGTGGAACCTCGATTGGAACCCGGACAATGGCATCGGTTGGACTGAAAGTTACACGGCAATGTTGGAGGGTACTGGTATGGCAGCTGGTAACCGTACCAATGGCATCGATATGACCACTTTTGCCGACAGTCGTTGCGTACACGTTTTTGAGTTGTTGCCTGAGGCAGATGGTGGCGTCGAAAACTTTGACATGGCCATTTCGGGACAATGCACCTTGGACCTTGAGTTTGGGACCCCTACACCTACTGGTGGTCTCATGTGTGTTGTACACGCCGAGTTTATGAACAAATTGACCCTTGACCACGCCCGACAAGCCCAAACTTTGGCCATTTGAAAAAATGGACAGTTTTCAACTTAATCACATCCTGGTAAACAACCCACACACGCGTTCAAAACACATTGGTGTCTTTGCTGCAGATACGTTACCCACGTGGAAATACGGTTTTGGTGGTCTAGTCGTAAATTTGGACAATTCCACTGAACCCGGTAGCCATTGGGTGGCAATTTTTGGTGAAAACGGGGTTGGCTACTACTTTGACCCTTTGGGTAATAAACCAAAGGGTAAAATTCAAAAGTGGTTGCAAAAGACATTTACACATGTCATCTACAACACCGAACAACATCAAAAATTTGGTACCAAAACCTGCGGCGCTTTCGTTTTAGTCTTTTTGCACCAAATGTGTTTGGGTTGTAAGTTTTATGACTTTAACAAATTTTTCAAATTCATTACTAATGACGATCGTTTTGTGATAACCTATGTCGCGAAGTACTTTGGGGTCAACCTGCCGGCGGCGTGGGCCAACTAACCCCACCTACACGTGGTGCGGTACACTTTTTGAGGTCATTCGTCACTTTGTCACGCTGCTATACGGTCGTCACATGGAGTTCCCTAATGTTCAACGTCATGTCGTGTCGAACCCTCTCCACGGATGTCGCTACTGCCAAAAGTACTTTACGACCCGTTCAAACCTCAACCGTCACGTCCGACTCAACTGTCTCCAAAAAAGCGCAGCGTTGCACGCAAAAGAAGACCTGCCGAAGGAAGTGCCGCAAGTCTCGACGCCACAAAAAGACCCACCAGGACACAAACTTTTTCCCTTGTTGTTTTTTCTTGATCCTGTTAGTAATGCTATTATCGCCAATTTACCTGACCTTAAACAACCTGTTCAGTAAATAAAATTTTTTGTTAAAAAGTTGTTTGACGGAAATTGCACAACACAAAACACAAACACACGCACACTGATCATTACAACACGCTCGCTTCCGGTTCTCGCTTTCGTTGGGGTTTATATACTCTTCTGAAGCTCCGCCCTTTGATGCTAATTGGCAGACCACGCCTTACATCTTGATGAGTCATCCTCTGATGAGTCATCTGGGGGGTGATTTATCATGGGGTGATTGATTGGTCTGGGACTCTGGGCCTGCTTGGGGATGAGTCATCGTTTTGAAACTCCGCCCCTCAGAGCGGGTATTTAAGGGCCCACTGCGTCAGCTGCCGCCAATCCGAAACACTCCCCAGGGCCAAATTTACACGCAAATACGGGGTTTTGGTAGAAAATAGTTAAACTTGTTACCAGGAAAGGGTAGGTAAAATTTTAAAAATATCCAAATGTTTAAGTTAACCTGTCAAAGACCCATGGGGTAATTGGGGATAAAATCCCATGGGGAAATTGGGTATAAAATCCCATGGGTGGAGGGGGATAAAAACCCATGGGGTAATTGGGGATAAAATACCATAGGGGGAGGGGGATAAAAACCCATAGGGGGAGGGGGGATAAAAACCCATAGGGGGGATAAAAACCCATAGGGGGAGGGGGGATAAAATCGACTATACTAGTAGTGCTGAGGACGAGGAGCAGAACCTGAAAAATCGGATAGAGAGAGAGAGGGAGAGGGAGAGAGAGTGAGGGAGACACAGAGAGCAAGGAGATAAAGAGAGAGATAGTGTGAGAGAGAGAGAGAGAGAGAGAGAGAGAGAGAGAGAGAAAGAGAGAGAGAGAAGCCCTGAGACACTCACATCCATCGCCTTCAAATTTTCCGTCAATTGGTAGCGATGGCTTAAGGTATACCCCAAGAGATACAGTAACCGATTCTGCTTCTCATTTATATACGTGATCACGAGAGCTAACTGAAAAGTTTTAATCAATTCAAGCGCTTAAAAGCTTTAAATTGTTCAAAGACTACGCACCACTCCGGTGATGACGGTCGCGATCAATCCGATCCACGCGCAGATGCCAGGGCTTAGAAAATCTGCAGAAATTTGCATAAAAATGACCCTAAAAAATTACTGAATGTGTACAGGATGCTGATGAAAAGGGCGAATATGACGCCGACGAAACGGAGCGCCATGAAGAATTGGGGGTAGTAACATGTTTCATATGTCGGTGCATTAACGGTAGCCACGATGCGTTCGATGAGGACGAAGAAGAATATGGCTGAAAATGTTATCGTATCGTGCCGTATCGTATCTTAGCGTATACTATGGTATCGCATCGTACAGTATCGTACTCTAGCATACCGTACCGTATCGTGTCATACTCTACCGTAACTTACATTATCGTATCGTCTAGTACCGTAACGTAACCCATCGTACCCAACCGTACCGCACCGTACGGTATCGTATCTTATCGTACCTTATCGTAAAGAGAGACAGAAAAAAGAGAGAAAGGGAGCGAGATAGCGAGAGAGAGGGGGGGAGAGAAAGACGGAGCGAAAAAGAGTCAGATAGAGAAAGAGAGGGGTGAAAACGAGAGGGAGCGAGAGAGCGAGAGAGAGCGAGAGAGAGAGACTTACTTGGTACCATCACTATCATCGTTCCAAACAATAGCGATCCTGCTAGCATAGGAATGGGAGGATCTGCAAACATTTTAGCGTATTATTTATTTGATAAAATACCTTCATAAATCTTCCCAAATTCGCCCACTTGCTCGTAATAGGCCAATACAAATCGAGATATACCAAAGCCATAAATTGTTCGTAGGGCCATAGCATAGAAGTTGCTGAGATTTTCTTGGAGCAGCTGAAGAACTAGGGACTATGAATACGCTGACTACAGTTACTGTTTGAAATCTGGTATCGATCGATAGAAAAAATAAAAATTTGCTTAGAATTACATCCTTATCCTGTGTTAAAGACTGCCAGAACTCTGGAACGCACACTGTCACCCCGAGGGTGCGGCCCCCAAGAACGCGCGGAGAGAGGCGTGATTAGTGGTTCCCCGTATTGGGCGAAAGCCCTCACGGGTTTGGGGCGCCTCTGAGTCTCTTCCACACTTGGCCCAGTGGATAGCGCGTCGTACGGTGGAGCGAACCATCGCAGGTTAGACCCCCGGCCCGTGCGCAACCTTCCTGCTCTCACCGGAATTTCATCGTTCAGACGGTCCTTCAAGTAACACTGAAAACTGACCGTTTTACTGACATGCACCGAAAAATGCGTGATGAAGAAGCTGAACAGGAAAAGAATAAATTCGACTATGTAGCAAATCCAGACGAGCGGCACCAGCCCGTGCTCCCTAATGGCAGAGCTGTTGACGAATATTAAAATTTGCGTCTCCATCTGTAGCCAAATCGAAATCTAAAAAGTTTATAGTAAAGCTGCACTGAAATAATTAAAAACTTTATTTATGTTCTGAAGACGAAAATTCAAAAGCTAAAAACGCAAATTCTATAGGGAAAGTAATTAATTACCATCTACAGACAAATCTAGAGTTAAAAGTGTATATTAGAGATAGCAAAAATCATCCAAAACGTAATTTTGACAGGTTATAAAACCGCAAATTCGATAGTCTAGCCAATTCTGAGTCCGCGGGCCGCGCCGCCGAAGGCTCAAAAATTATTTTTTGCGCAAAAGCAACAGGGTACAATTAGTTGGAGGCGGATAATTACTAGCGTTCGACCGTGCTTGAAATTGCGAGCGACGTGGGAAAACAGGCGGCATAGCAAAAGTTGTATAAGGTGATGTACATGTGGTTCTGGAGGGAGCGGGAAGCTATGAGTCAGAACTTTGAGAGCTACCGAGCTCCTTTGGCTTAGCTCGTGACACGCGACGCAAACGCTACTCGGCGAGAAGCTAATCTTTACGAACTCATTACCAAATGGATTCATATTTTGTTATGAAATTTTCTAGAAAAGTCAGGGCCGCGACACGCGACGCACCAGGTGCAGCGACGGTATTACGAAGGTTTTATCCATTACCAATGGCAGACAGAAGGCGTGCGTTTCGCGTCGCGTCGCGTCGCGTATTTGAAGAAGAATTCATAGTTAACTAATGTAAACATATTTGCAATTGTATGCGAGGGTTGGTGGACCCTGGTTTGTTAAGAGGAACCTCCGCAGCTGTGACGGTTTCCCGGTTCAAATTACCGAAAGAACAAGTCGTAGGATTCAGGTACATACCGTAAAATAAATTTCGTCGAAGAAAACGTGAAAAAGCCACTTTGAATGAATGATTGCGTGAACCTAATTAGGCTAATGAGTCTCAAAAAAAAACAGCAAAGATCGCCCTCATTAACGGACTATTGACAGGTGTTTTATGCAGGATTTTTTTGCTTGATTAAGGATGGGAGTTCACAGCCTGGACTTCTGGTCACTAAACAAAATTACGGGTAGTGGCGTAGCTTAGCGCAAGCCTAAACTAAACCTAAGCTGAGCTTAAGCTAAGCTTATGCCAGGCCTAAGCTAAGTCTAAGCTAGGCCTAAGCTAAGCCTAAGCTAAGCCTAAGCTAAGACTAAGCTAAGCCTAAGCTAAGCCTAAGCTAAGCCTAAGCTAAGCCTAAGCTAAGCCTAAGCTAAGCCTAAGCTAAGCCTAAGCTAAGCCTAAGCTAAGCCTAAGCTAAGCCTAAGCTAAGCCTAAGCTAAACCTAAGCTAAGCTTGAGCTATGCCTTCACCCAAGCATAAGTTCAATCACGCCGACAGAAAATCCAAAAATATATAGAAATCTTTGCGAATAAATGATAGGGCTTTTACACAAGAATCATAATCTTTTAAATTCATCAGAACATCGCAGACGCATTTTTCTGAACCGAGAAACGTTCCGAATTCCGAGAATCCAGCCTGAGGCGCGGGGGCATAATTTGTAGGCGTCTCGCCTTACAAATGAGCCTCAGCACCCAGCCTTTAGGCTAAAATTGAGGACCCGACCGCTACGCGGCGTCAATGGGGTGTTGCGCGGAATGCCAATTAAAAAATTCGGGCCCAGAATGTTTCCGTCTCACCGGGGCTCCTGTCTATGGTGCGTCAGGTTGAATAAGGCGGAATTGAGTCTGCTCATAAATAATTCGAAGAGACCAGATGGGGCATAGGCAGCTTATTAAAAGAGGGGTCAATGCAAAAAAAGTCAAAGCAAAATATTGGGTTTTTTGGCGCAAATGGTAGGAAATGGCCGGTGACGCCAAACAATTCGAGCGTGCATTTTTGTAACTTGCAAGTGTGGACGCTACATTACGGAAAACTGCTTTTCCAAAAGACTGCGCCTACGGGACCTACCTTCTGCCCGAGTTTTTGGAAATTTCTAGGCTAACTCTAATTTTCTAGGCCGATGATATTTGGAAAAATAGTAAAAAAAATGGGGAACATACCGCTTATCAAAATTGGTATGGCGAAAATTCGGCATGGTGAAAATTCGGTTTCGTGAAAATCGGCATGGTGAAAATTCGGTATACCAAAAATTCGGCATAGCGAAATTCGGCATAGTGAAAATTCGGTATAGTGAAAATTCGGTATAACGAAAATTCGGCATAGCGGAAATCGGCACAGCGTCAATCGGCATAGCAAAATTCGCCATAGCGAATGGAACTCATTTGATTACTAGGTCAACCGGTACCGCCAGGAAAAAAACTGGTCGCAAATTAAAACGGCATCGAAAACCAACTCACCTCGGTCTTTTTGGGATTGAGCATCAAACTTGGCACGTTGATTTGGCACCTATTCCACCTTATAAATATAAGATTGCCAAGGAACGCGTGGCAAGAGGCTAATTGTGGCGCTCCACCCTAAGGACTTTTCCGGTGATCACCCGATTGTCTGTAGACAGCAATTGACTCAACCACCACTTATAGCTCACATGAGGGCAATTTTGAACGCACCAATTTTGGTGTTTCTTTTTAACAGGAAAACCCTTTAATGACTTCCGGTTCCTCAGGGGGAATAGGCGTCTGAATCAAACTGCTTCCGGGCGTCAAAAAACTTAGGCCCCTTGCTTGGCTTCCTTTGTTTTTGGGGTGGCATTTAAGGCTGTTCCGGCCGTTTGGCGCCAGTTTTTGGGGTTTCGGGGATTTTGAGTCCCGCTTTTCAGAGATCCCGAATCGTAAAATTGGGGTCATGCAGTCCAGGCCATAAAAGTGTAGGTTTACCGCTCGGACCTCACTGTTAATCTCAGACTCATTTCAGCTTTCGAAAGCCCTCTCTCTCAAACTATCGCTCGCTCTCTCTATCTTAATATTTCTTTCGTTCTCCCAAACTATCGCTCTCTCTCTCCCTCACTTTCTCTCTCTCTCTCTCGCTCTCTCGCTTTCTCTCCCTCGCTATCTCTTTTTTTCTCTCTCTGTCTCTCACATTGTCTTGGTCCCTCTCTCGCTCTCTCTCTCGCTCGCTCTCTCTCTCGATCTCTCTCGCTTTCTCGCTTTCTCTCCCTCTCGCTATCTGTTTTTCTCTCTCTTTCTCTCACATTGTCTTGGTCCCTCTCTCCTTCTCTCGCATTCTGTCTCACCCTCTCCCTTCTCCCTGTCCCGCGAAGCGCTTACTACATTTCGGTTGTGTTTCGGTCCTTTGATGCGAAAAACAATCTCCCAAGGTTCGTTGCTCGCCTGCTCCTTTAGTCTATAGCCAGACAAGGACCCCCCCAAATCCTGTTATTTTTAGTAGCATCCTCATTTTCTTGGCTCCATCCGCCCTCCATTCATGTCCTCCAGAACGTCAGTGTCCTTTCCGGCGTCCCAAATTGGGACATCGCGGACAAATTTCATGCCGGTCCCTCTGTCTGTCTTAGCCAAAATACGTAATTTCTAGAATTTGTCGTCCGGGCGTTCACGGGGGTATGTAATTTGGTGTTTTGCGTAGATTTTACGTGGCAGTTTCGCTCGAACTTTGTTTTGACACTCGCTTTCACTTATTTTTTACCCTATAGAGCGAAAGCGATACAGTTTGTATTAACTATGTGGTAATGTCTAGTAGTATTAGGTGCAACTTTCGGACCATTAATGCTTCGTCTATTCGACTATTGCAGGGTTTAAGGGTACCTTAAAGGTAGAGTGACACCAATTTTTTGTATGATTGGACTGTATAAGTAGGTAATCATTAGCGCACCGTTTTGGTCTTTTGGAGGTTGAACGACGAGACAGTGCGACGATCTTATCGTCACCGACTCTTATCGTAAAGAATCGGTGACATGTCTGTAATGCAACTTTTATCATCAACTAAACGGTATCTTAAAGAGGCTACGAAATGCCAAAAACTGAATGACGACCCGAAAATCGGAGCCCTGTACGTGGGAGGCCACTGCACACCTAGGGCCGCGGGAGGCTCGCAAATTTGAAATTCCCTGTTGTCACCTCGAAATCACGTTCTTGGCTGTTTCTGGGCCAAATTTGATTATTAAAATACCAAAACTATTTAAAATTGAGTGAGGATTCTAAAAATGGGCTCAGAATGCGCGAATTATAGTGTTTTCACAAAGAAACCGGGCAAAAACAACTTTGCGCAAAAATCGAAAAAGTGAGGGCTCTCGTCCCACAGCGCCCGCTGGCAATTTGCCAGAAATCAAAGAGACCTTCCAAAAGGGCTTTGATTTGGCAGTTCGGAGCCCCTTTAAAGAGTGTGCCGCCACCATTTTGTGATTTAGTAAAATTCGGCATTCGCAACATCATTACGCCTAATAGTCTGGTCCTCAACTTTTTTTAGGAATAGTAAAATCCTGGTTGATTCACCCAGGATCCCACTCATCCGAATTCCGCCAAAATACGGAACTTCCGTCCTCGAGATTCCAAGGCGCCGTGGGTTATTAGCACGACCAGACCCAAATTACATGCCCGAGTGCTATTTGCCGAGAGCCGGACGTGGATTTTTCACATCTTTCTCCATTTTGTCGCCCCCGGGTTGTTATTCTTACGCTTTAAGGGTAGATTTTTTTTCCTGAGAGGCGCTCGTAGCGCAGAGATCGCAATTAACGGAATGATTGGTTTTAAAAATAAGTTATTGACCAGGGTTGAAAAGCCGTTTCGCGACTTTTCAACCCTGGCCCTGTTTTCGACCAATGAAAGTTTACCCTTTGCATAATTCGGGCCGACCCATGCTAAAAAAAATGAAAAATCCGTTCTCTGCTCCTTTATATAGGCTACCGCAACTTCCGGTGTATGCTAATTGATTCCTAACAAAGAGGGTCTCGGATTTTTCAACAAAAATTAAAATTTAATGTCGAAAATAAGCCATTTTGATAAATTTGATACGCGTGCAGTCATCTCCAGCCCATTACGCATCTAATGAGGTATCAAATATGCCCCTAACTACTCTCCTTCTTGAGAGACGACTGGAACACGCTGACGGAAGTTGCATGCAAAGTAGCACACACACACACAAACACTATTTTTTTATATATAGTAGGATGTGGGATGCGCATGATGCGAATAGAGTGATTTTGCACGTTTACGCCCTGCTTTTGGCCTACAAATTTCGAAATTCTGGAAATTCGAGATTATGAAGAGTCGGGATTCTGAAAATTCGCGATTTTGATTCGCGGGTTTGTGATGGGTAATCGGCGCCAGCCTGTGATTCTGTTTTGATGGCAATTTTAATTTTGCTGATAATTTTCATCTTCGGTTTTAAGTGCATGTATGTTATTACTATTATTGCACTATGATCGCTTAAATTAACAATTTTCTCCAGATTGAGCGATTCCTTTTGATTTCTTCAGTGATTCTTTAAAGCCCAGCCCCACATATTTATGCCCGAGAAAAAACCCCGATTAATCCAGTGTGGTATTCTGTTCCCGCACACAAAAACCTCGTGTAGGATTACTTCCGGTCGGTGCGTAAAGTCCCAATTGGGAGTAGAAGAAGAATGTTGAGCCATTTTTCTATGGCGGGTCACTTCCCCAACGAGATTACACGCTCCAAATAGGACGAGATTAACCTTATAATCCACTAGGTTAAGCGGATCCGCCACATTTTGTGTGTCCCAGGCGTAAAAATGGATCGTGAGTTTTTTTTGAGGGGAGTAGACTTTGAAAATTTGGGGCTTGGAATGGATCAGGATGTCTGAAATTTCCGGAAAATTACTGCGAACGGATTTGGGGTGCGGGGGTACTGTAGCTGCCCTTCGCCTGAATTTTAATCGAAAATCGGTGTAAAGCTGTTGAATTCGTCAAAAATTATTTTGTCTTTAACTTAGCCTCTTGATCTTCCATTTAAATCCTTTGAAAGGGTTCAGGAAATAAAGATTGTTGACGAATTTGAAAAATTTGCATCTTGCATTTTTTGTTTGGATTCTTTTAAAGGAACCTAAAAACCAAAGAGCATTTTCGCAAAAGTAATTGTGCGTTTTCATTTTTGCTCGTTGTGCTCTTTTATCGCAATTTTTACACTCCGCTGCTCGGCACAAAACAACCCACATGGAAGAACCACTTCATATTGCATTCAATTAGCCGCCCGAAAAAACGGGGGCGAGCTCGAAAATTAAAGTCTAAGAATAGTCGGGCAAGGGCATATGGTAGGCAGAGAATTGCAAATTTATCGGCCTCTCGCTCTCTCTCCTTCTCTCGATCCTCTCTCTCTCTCTCTCTCTCTCTCTCTCTCTCTCTCGCTCTCCCTCTCCCTCTCTTGACCTTTGAACTCAAAAACGGCCTTCGACCCGCTCGCCGGGAAACTCCATTTCCGGTCTCTCCTTTTTCTTGACCACTTCGAGCAGAAGGGGCAACGTCGAGCAAAAGATTTTAGAAGCTGCTGGCACGGCTCTTTGAACCTTAAATTATATTGCATACGTTTCTTGAAATTTAAACACGTCTTTTGGCCAAAACTTTCAACCTCGGGGTATTAAAGGCGCTTGCAAGGGTCAGAATCACCCTTTCAATCTAGTGGGTCTCGACAATGGTACCATAACATTTCTTTGCCTGAACATAACGGCCCGGCCAGTGTTTTGACGTGTAGCTGTCATAACGGCAGTTGTGGTTCGGTGCTTCCCTGTCCTTTTGATCCCTATGCCGGCTTGTACAAGGAAAGATAAACGAGATCCATTTCCTTCTTGTCTTTAGCCAACTTTCTCCTATTAATGCATGAAAGCAAGGCTGCAATTTTTTCCTTCCGGTTTGCTGCAAACTACAAATAAAATTTGTTTAGAACTTTCGCTCGTTACAGGGTTTGCGAAATTTCGTAGAAACTGCTTTGAGTATTCATTGATCGTCTTCAAATTAAATTTATAACAACCTAAATTATGGTTTCGTTTTTCTCTGATTTTTATAGTTTCATTTAGGCTTCAGCTTTAGCCGTAACTAGTCGGTTTTTTTGCAGGGAGTATAAGCCTAGCTACAAAATAAAAATGTTAAAAACTTATATACCGATAAAATCGACCTTATATAATTATATACCTCGTTTTTCCCTATATTTTTTTGATATCTATTATATATTTATCTACTTTGTATCCTGTCTTGTGTTTTATATTTTTTATTTTTCACTTCATTGTGGGCCAAAGTCAGGTGCACTAGTTGTTTTTCGGTTCCTCATAATCCTGATTGAGCCTGGATGTAAATTGGATGTAAATTCCCGGGGGTTTAACGCGGTTTTCCAGACGATCAGCCTGATCCATTCATCGGTCTTTGTGTTCCCCGGTCCCGAATTTAATTAATCCGTGCCAGATTTCGGGGGATATCGCTAGGCTGGTTATTTGCCCAAAGATATGAAGCCCCCAGCTGGGCGGGGGGTTCGTTTTTCTTGGGATTTGAATTCGAGGGGCGACGTAGTCTCAACAACAAATCCGGGGGGTCGTCTGCCGGTGCATTAATAGGCGAAAATTCCAAAAATTCACATTATATCCAAACTATGTTCCCTTCACTCTCTCACTCTCTCTCTCTCACACACTCTCTCTCGTTCTCTCTCACTCTCTGTTTATCTCTATCTCCCCTCTGTCTCTCCCGCTCTCTCTGTCTCTCCCGCTCCTTCTCGCTCTCTCTCTCTCTGCCGCTCTTTCTCTCTCTCTATCTCTCTCGCTATCTCTCTCGCTCTCTCTTTCTAGCTCTCTCTCTCTCTCTCTCTCTCTCTCGCTCTCTCTTCCTCGCGACCTCTATTTCTCTCTGGATTTCAAGACGCAAAGCACGAACTTTGCTCATAGCCTGCACCAGAATTCAACTCTATGTCCGCCCTATTCTAATCCAAAAGTCAAAAACCGCACCCATCCCCTGTTGCATAATTCATGAGCCAAGAAACTCACGGATTCTGATTCCGCCCTCGGTTTTTGCTCTAATTCCGGTAGTCATAGAGCTAATAGGGGGATTCAAATCTTGGTAGTAAGTGAATAATCGTTCCGAACTGCGCCTGGGTGCAAGAAACCTTAGAAAAAGCACCGTTTAGAAAAAGCATATTGGTCTCGCAAGGTCGTTGTTTTTCACTTTTGATTAAACTACACAAGAACCTTCCTCAAGCTAGATATAATTCGTAGTCAAAAACGCAGTTCCTCAAATTGAGCGAGTCAAATTATCCTCGTGGCTCTAGTTCCGGGGGAGACGGCATGAGGCATATGGTCAGAAGGAGTACATGCGGGATATATAGCAATTCTGCCCGGAGAATTCCTTCCGCGTCGCTATATTTTCCTCCTTGAAGAGTCTTCGCCTCAAAGGTCGGTAGTATCACGTATTTTTCTGCCTCTCTCTCGCTCGCGCTGTCTGTCTCTTCCGGTCTGGTGCAAACAATATGCCTGAATTTGCATAATGTATGGAACTCTGAATTTTCACGTCACTCTTCAAAATTGAGAATTTTCCTGTAATTTTTGCAGTTCTCTCTTTCGTACTCTGTAACTAGGTATCTCTCTCTCTCTCTCTCTCTCTCTCTCTCTCTCGTTCTTTCTCCCCTTTCTTTCTCTCTCACTCCCTCTCGCTCTCTCTCGCTGTCTTTCTCTTTCACTCGCTCCAGCAGATTATTAAACAATGTTCTTGAATTTGCATAATGGACGATACAGGGAGTTCCGAATTTTCACGTAACTTCTGATGTTCTGATTCTGATTCTCTATACCTATGCGTCTTTCTCTCTATCTCGCTCACTTTCTCACTTTCTCACTCTCCCTCTCTCTCGCTCTCTCTTTCTATCTCTCTCTTTCTCCCTTTCTCACTTTCTCACTCTCTCTGTCTCTCTCTTTCTCTCTCTCTCTCTCTCTCTCTCTCTCTCTCTCTCTCTCTCTCTCCCTCTCTCGATCGCTTTCTCTCCCTCAATTTGTCTAATGACCTCTGACTAAACTGGTCTTTGTTTTTCATAAAAAGCGGCCACCACCTATCCTCCCTGTAAATCCCGAATTTCCCCACATGCGAATCACTTTCTGCCCACTTCCCGGAGCTATAAGCTGCCGGATTTTTTGGCCATTATTCATTCAGCCCGGAACAAGGGCATCTCCAATTACTTACCCCCCTGATGTGTTCTCCCACGCCCTTGGAGCCGCTCAAAAAGTAGCCCTCGGTTGTGGCCGCTGAACCCGGATTTTTCATAAATAAGTCCTGCTACGCGGAAGATAATATCGTGCTGAGTGGCAGTATATTAAGCGATCTGTGCGTTAATATTTCATTTTGGACCTTAATATTTCCACAGTAGGTAAGACTCCAGATACCCCCAGCCAGCTCGGCCCCCATATGTCTTATTAGTGCGCCGAGTATCTCAAAATGTTCGCCGTGGTCTAAAACCTAACGGAAAATTGTTTGGTTCCCTCAAAAACCGCTATAAATTTTTTTATAGGAATTATAAGCCTGGGTCGCCTGCGTTAATTTTTCCGGACCCAAAGTCGAAATTGGATCTCGGCTCTAGTTTGGGATAGACGGCTGGTAAGGGTACCAAAATGTAGCTCTTGACCTGGAAAATCCGAAAACATTTGATTTGGGTCAAAAATTCACGAAAAAAGACGAGAATCGACGTCGAAAATTTTAAGCTTGGGCTTGTATAAAGTTTTGCGAAAAAAAACTATATAAAAAATCTTCTCGCGATTTTCGGCGAAACCGAACAACCTTCCGTTAGGTTTTAGACCACGGCGAACATTTTGAGATATTCCGCGCATTAATAGGGCATATGGGGCAGAGCTGGCTGGGGGGGTATCTAGAGTTTAGCCCCACAGTACCCTGATGCGTCCATTACCGAGCTTGTTGGTGCTCTTAAGAATACTAGTGCTACAGTTGACTTTACCCCGCCCCCAACCGGGAGGTTTGGCTATAAAGTTTTTATTTTACACTATTGTAGGCTCAAATTAAAATTGTTAGCATAATTTTTGACGCTCTACCGAATGACGTTGCAAAAATCCCGACAATTAGGCGAAAATACCGAAAACTTTGAGACCCTTCGGCTGTGGGGGGGTAAAACAAGCTCTTACCAATACTAGAAAGCGTGCGAATCGATCCTCCAAATCGACTAGGTCTCGGCGGCGACGCGGGTCAACAAAATACAGCCTTGATCCCGCTATACGTCTTGAAAACTCCAATTAGCAGAGCTAATTCTTATCGTGTTCTTTGTCGATGCCTAGTGGATGTCAGAAGTTGATTTTTTAGGTTTTTCAACCTTTTCAAGGGATGGTAACATTTGAAAATTGCCCAAAATAATTGTGAATGTTAGTTTTATAATTCTAAGTTCATCTTGACAACCCCAGTTCATCCACCTTCCCGTGCACATAAATCTTGTCGTTTCGTGCCTTTAGCTGTCTGGGTGGCTTGTTGCTGCTTGGGTTCCGAGTGGTTCCAACTCACGGACACCACCCCAACCCAAGTCTTCCCCCAAAAAACGCTCCCCAGGGTCCCATTTTGCGAGACGACATCAATGTGTCCGGGTCTCGGGTAGGAATCCCACGATTACTCTTCGAAATTTAGAAGATATCGAGCTTCCGAATTTTGAAGTAATTGTTATGTATTGAATTTCATTTTCCGTTTTCATAACGTGATCTGTTTGTTAAGTTAATGGTGCCATTTTTGACAAATTAAGCAAAATTTTTGATAATGGTACTTTCAAAAATGATTTTTTTCTTAACGTTAAAGATTTTCCCTACGTGTCTTTTACCATAAAATCTTCACAAATTTTGAAAATATTTTCGAGGCTGTCTGCTGATGTTTTAAGCTTTCCGGTTGACTAATTGTTTGCCTACATGTATTCCCGAGGATCGAAAATCTCAGAATTTCATCGGATCTCCTAAATTCTGAATTCTCTCTCTCTCTCTCCCTATCTCTCTCTCTCTCTCGCTCTCTCTCCCTCTCTCTCTCACTCACGTCTCTCTCTCGCTCTCTCTATCACAATGTTTTTCTCCCTCTCTCCATCACACTGTTTCTCTCTCTCTCTCTCTCCCTCTCTCTCTCACTCACGTCTCTCTCTCGCTCTCTCTATCACACTGTTTTTCTCCCTCTCTCCATCACACTGTTTCTCTCTCTCTCTCTCTCTCTCTCTCTCTCTCTCTCTCTCTCTCTCTCTCTCTCTCTCTCTCTCTCTCTCTCTCTCTCTCTCTCTCTCTCTCTCTCTCTCTCTCTCTCTCTCTCTCTCTCTCTCTCGCTCTACCCATCTCTGTGGCCCTCCTCCAATTTTACACCCGAAGATCTGGGCCATCTTCGTACCGGAAGTCTGGATTTGCTGTATGTGCATGCCGAATTTTAAAAATAGTCATACCTACCGTCACCCTCAGCCTTAAATATCGTCAGAGACATTGCGTCGGTCTCTGGTTCCGTGACGCTCTCGTTTTTTGCTAACATTCCCAGCCAAGCAACGCGAGAATCGGCCAGAATCTGGCCGGAGCTACAAATTTCTTTGTTTTTTTCGATTGCCGTGTGTAGCTTGTTCCAACCTCGATTTCCAGATGGATTTTTGGGTGCGAAATCAGTTCAAATTTTAGGGACTTATATCTCTATATGTCACCCCATGTAGCTATCTCTCCTCTCTTTCTCTCTCGCTCTATCTCTCTCTTATCTCTTTCCCTCTCTTTTTCGCTCTCTCTCGCTCTGTTTCGTTTTCTCTCGCACTCTCGCTCGTCGCCTCTTTATCCATTTCAATCTAAGGTAGGCCATTCTTTAGGTCTTCAAACCGCTGTTTTTACAACTCCTCGAACCCTCTTACCAGCTGGAAGCTCGAAAGTACCACGGGCTCCACTTAATCCCAACCGGAAACCGAAATTTGTTAACCGGATGCGATGCGCCGGTCGATTTTCATTTTTCTGAAAACATCTGACCGTTGGTACAGGCGCATAGTACATTTTTGGTCTGGGTTTAATGTGAATTTCCGAAAATCACTATTTATGAGTTTGGACTTTGTGATTTTGGCGATTTTCGGCTCTCTCGCTCTCTCTCTCTCTTTCTGCTCTCTCTCCCTTCTCCCCAGTTTCTTGTACTCATCTCTATAACTGTCACTATCCCTATCTCTCTCTGTCTCACCCTATCCCTTTCTCTCTCTCTCTCTCTCTCTCTCTCTCTCTCTCTCTCTCTCTCTCTGTCTCTCGCTATCCCTTTCTCTCGCTCTCTTTTTCTCGCTCGCTCTCTCTCTCTCTCTCTCTCTCTCTCTCTCTCTGTCCAACTCCTTCTTCACGATCTTAAAAAACTGATGTAAAGGGCAGTATTTTCTAATCTTTCTAATCCCAAATCCCATGCCAAGGAAGCCCCAAAACAAAATCCCCCTCAAAAATTGGCCATCCCCTCGGGAGGGGCTTTACCTAGAAGTACCCATTAAAGGACAGTATTTGTTTTGATTTTCTCGTCTCAAAATTAAACTCTAAAGGCCAAACAAACAAAAAAACAAAAAAAAACAACAAATTCTTTGCTCCGGCGGCGTCTTGGAGTACCTTAATCTTTTATTCAAAGCCCTGGAGCCGTTCGTTCCCCCTCCAAAAAGTTTACGCTGCAAGTTAAAAGTAGCTCGCGCTTTTTAAAATTCCTTAACCCCGCAAAAGTGGCAACTTTCAGGGCCCTAAAGTGCCATCTTTGGATGCCAACAAGTTCCGCGATGCTACGCGCGCCCAGAATATCCAATTTTGGGCTGCAAATGTACCTTTTAACGGGTGTCGGGTGTGGGAGTTCGCGAGAACTGCTTCCCGATTCCCGAAAGCGGGGTTCCGAATTTTCTAATTTAAAAACACATACACCCACCCGCGGGCCATACCTGGGCTACGGTGTAGTTGATGGATCTTTGGAGGTAGAGGTCTAAGATCCGTGACAGGTTTATGAGGATTGTTTGTTGCGGCACAAATGGCAGCATTATATTCTCTTAATTAGATTTATGGTTGTGAATTTGATCGTGACTAAAATATATCTCTCTTTCTCTCGCTTTCGCTTTCTTTATAACTTTCCCTCTCTCTCTCGCTCTCTCTCTTTCTTTAGGTCTCGTTCACTCTCACTTTGAGATTTCGTTAATGGCCGCTGACTGGACTGGCCTTTGTTTTTTTAATAAAAAAGCGACACCACTTATCCTCCCTGTAATTCCAGAAATTACCCTTATGCAAATCACTTTCAGGCCCTCTTCCCTGAGCTATTAGCTTTCTCTTTCTCTCTCTCTCTCTCTCTCTCTCTCTCTCTCTCTCTCTCTCTCTCTCTCTCTCTCTCTCTCTCTCTCTCTCTCTCTCTCTCTCTCTCTCTCTCTCTCTCGCTCTCTCTCTCTAGCTCTCTCTAGCTCTCTCTCTCTCTCGCTCACCCTCTCAATCTTGCTCTTAAAAGCAACGCGGGCTCAGATCTTCAAAATACTTCCTGCTGCCATTCTCATGCTCCTCATGCTCCTTCTCTTCCTCTCCAAACTCCTAAGCACCACGTCATCTTCTAGTGTAACCACCCTACAAGCCCGCGGGTCCACTCAATCCCTGAAAACCACCACATCCTCTAGCACCCCAAAAATTCCGCGGCGATCCGCGTGTTTGCGCTCCCACATCCGATATGAGCTCATTACTTTAGGCGGGCAAGGGGTTGTCTCGCTCACCCGAACTTCCCTCCGTCTTGCCCCGTCTTCAATGTCCCTTTAAAATGGGGGAACCCCGAGAAAGATCTGGAAAAAGGGCTGGAAAAGCCGCAGAAAAAGTGCCCCGTTGGGCCTAGCCCTAGAACCCATATATTTTTTGGTGTGTGGCCAAATCTGGAGTAGTGCGAAAATATTTTCTAGTTCGAGGGCGCTAGATACACACACACGTTCCAGGGTTTTCGGTGTTCTAGGGTTTCCTAGGTCTGAAATATAGTTTTTATGGAGTTCGGGAAGTACCCACCAAGATTAAAATGTGTATTTTAGCTCCGAGATAGAGCCAAACTCCGGATTTTGTATCGAGACGTACTTTTTAACGTACTTGGTACACAAATTGGCTTGAAGCCTTCGTAAAACTCCCGGCTCGCTTGCCTTCCCTCAAGAAAAATAGATTCAAAATGCTCAAAATTAATTAAGCGACATTTTAATATACCTGCTATTTTATTTGATGTTTTTAGACTATTAATATGTCGCTGGTTCCCGCCACCGAGATTGATCTCTAAATTCATTACCTCAATTTTTGGAACATTCGAAATCGCGTCATAGAAAAATATCTAATTTTCGATTTTTACAGTTTTCCGAACGCATTTCTAAGGTGCTACAGTATCCTGCCCCAGTCTGAAAATTTTTCTTGCACATTTTTCGAACATCCCTGCTCCCGTCCTCCAGTTTTTCGAACCAGGAGGCCCACGAATTTTTTAAGCAGCGCCAAGCTTTTCCCAAGAGCCCATTTCCACCAGAAACTTCAAGGAAGGGCTAAGGGGTTCATTGGGGGTTTTGGGAGAAGATAAATGTCTTATTTGAATATTTTCACGACCATCAAATATGGGCGGGTCCATTAGGAGGTCGCGACCATCAAATCCCGCTCCCGGTGGCCTGGAAAGCGCTTCCGGTTTCGTTATAATCGCATTACACACATGTCTCGTGCCCGTTTCAAGGGGTCTAAACAAGTTAGACCGGCTGCTGATTTTTATGATTTTCTGTAAATCGCGAATTTGTCGGCATTTTTTGATCCAGACGCTCTGGTGCCGGCTTTTCGCTCTTGGTGCGATAATCTTGAAACTCTGGAGGCTTTTTAAAGAACTTCTAAAGGTATTTCTTATGTGTAGACCGCGAGAGCACGTCTCGGTTTCTGCAATTGTCAATTTTAAAAATTTTTGCCTTGATTTAAATTTTGTAATTTTTACCTGATTTTTTCCATTCATGCCGTTTCGAAAATTCCGTAATTCCTTGATTTTTAGCTCCGTTTCTTGACCTTACGATGTGCCACGGGCACTCCGATTGGCGCTTGGTCGGGTGCCTTACCGACATTTATCTTCTACCCACCATCTGCATCGTTGGGGTGCTGCTCAACTCGTTGTGCTTGGCAGTCTTCAGAACCGCACGACACCATCCATTGGTAGGTATTGAAAGCGGCGGTTGTTTGTCTTAACTGGTTGAAATTCGCTCTAGCTTAAAGACCGCTAGAACTCTGGAACGCACACTGTCACCCCGAGGGTGCTGCCCCCAAGAACGCGCGGAGAGAGGCGTCATTAGTGGTGCCCCGTATTGGGCAAAGGCTCTCTGGGGTTTGGGGCGGATAGGGTACTCAAG
Organism: Mesorhabditis spiculigera; assembly: GCA_958295435.1. Taxonomy (NCBI): domain Eukaryota; kingdom Metazoa; phylum Nematoda; class Chromadorea; order Rhabditida; family Rhabditidae; genus Mesorhabditis; species Mesorhabditis spiculigera. Next base: position 52,013 of record CATQJA010000378.1, read on the forward strand.
GCCAGGATTTCTTATCACGCTCACCCGAGTAATTCAAAAATGTCTCTGTTCTCTGACCCCGAGACATCTGCTAATGTGGAGAAAGAATTTCAGAATGAATTTTCGACGTGTTCGAGCATTAATGACGTCGTGGACTTACTATAGATCCATCGTTAAAATAGTTAATAAGTTGTTTTGTGATTTCTTTTACTATTAAAACTAAAACTAGGCTTGCTAGCTTCAACAGAATGGATTGATTTTAAAGATGACGTAATTAAAAATTGTCAAACCGAGACTTAAAAGCTAAGTTACGGAAAAATTTTGTGGATTAGTCGGATTGCTTCTAGTGTGTGTCAAAATGATGAAACACTCATTTGAACGCTATTATCTCGGCTGGGGATTATAAGCATGAGAACAAAATAGGACCAAAACCTGTTTTTTTACGGTTTACAGTTTTTCGTAAGCATATTAAAAACGTAGTTTTACCGCCCATTAGTTATGTCCTTGCGCTATGCAATTTTTATTATCCGAATCACGTTCTAAAATAAATAAATAAAACGTTTTAGCATCATGCAATAAATAGCGTTAATCTAGGTCAAGGGATCTAAACGACGACATTAGTGCTGAAATAGGTTTATCATTAGTGTCCGCGGAGGCTCAGTCTCCATATGAACAGATGTCTAGGCAAGACATCGAGAGGGATCCCAGGACCTGATAAGAAATCCTGGCCTTGGGTGCCCCGTCCGTTTGGGATAGGGTACTCAAGGCCAGGATTTCTTATCACGCTCACCCGAGTAATTCAAAAATGTCTCTGTTCTCTGACCCCGAGACATCTGCTAATGTGGAGAAAGAATTTCAGAATGAATTTTCGACGTGTTCGAGCATTAATGACGTCGTGGACTTACTATAGATCCATCGTTAAAATAGTTAATAAGTTGTTTTGTGATTTCTTTTACTATTAAAACTAAAACTAGGCTTGCTAGCTTCAACAGAATGGATTGATTTTAAAGATGACGTAATTAAAAATTGTCAAACCGAGACTTAAAAGCTAAGTTACGGAAAAATTTTGTGGATTAGTCGGATTGCTTCTAGTGTGTGTCAAAATGATGAAACACTCATTTGAACGCTATTATCTCGGCTGGGGATTATAAGCATGAGAACAAAATAGGACCAAAACCTGTTTTTTTACGGTTTACAGTTTTTCGTAAGCATATTAAAAACGTAGTTTTACCGCCCATTAGTTATGTCCTTGCGCTATGCAATTTTTATTATCCGAATCACGTTCTAAAATAAATAAATAAAACGTTTTAGCATCATGCAATAAATAGCGTTAATCTAGGTCAAGGGATCTAAACGACGACATTAGTGCTGAAATAGGTTTATCATTAGTGTCCGCGGAGGCTCAGTCTCCATATGAACAGATGTCTAGGCAAGACATCGAGAGGGATCCCAGGACCTGATAAGAAATCCTGGCCTTGGGTGCCCCGTCCGTTTGGGGCACCTCTGACTCCCTTCCCCACTTGGCCCTGTGGTATAGTGGCTAGCGCGTCGGACTGTGGAGCGGTTCGGGCTCGACCCCCGCCCGGTGCGCAAATTTCTTGCTCTCAAAGGAACTTCATCGTTCTGGCGGTCTTTAAGCCCCAAAGCTGCTAGAAAGTCGGAAGTTCGATCGCTGTTTTTAACTAAATATCGACAGCTTGTCGGCTAGGCACGGCTCCAATCAATTTTTCAGGTACCTTCCCTCATCACCCTGTCGCTTTGCGATCTCTTCCAATTGACACTATCACTATTCGTACTGTTCATCCCGGCCATCCATGACTATTCAGAGGTAACTCTTATTGGCTGTCAATATCTAAATTCATATTTTAGTCAGCCATGCTGGGCGTTCTTGGGCAAGTCGCGTACTTGTCCACCGGGCTCCTATCCCCACTACTGCTCGCCTCAAACTCGGCCAGCATCTGGACAATGTGCTACATTACGATACAAAGGCATCGGGTACGTTATCTCTCGGTCACTCTCTCTCTCTCTCTCTCTCTCTCTCTCTCTCTCTCCCTCTTTCTCTCTCTCTTTCTCTCCCTCTCTCTCGTTCTCTCTCTCGCTCTCACTTTTCTTCAAAAGTCGGATCCCAGTCTGTCAACACTTTCACCAAGTTGTGCCCTTTTGGGCACGTTTCGGACAAGACACCCGTTTGGCACACAACCTCACCAAATTCAAGTAATTTCGGGGGTGACACGTCGCACGGGATTGACCCGTCCCCACTTTACGTCGCACCGGAAATTGAAAAATTTACTTTAAGCCGTCGGAAAGAACCGGCACGGGAACGGCTCGGAATTAAAGGGACAAGGCAAAAGCCAAAGAGGTTTTAGATAATCTTTAAGAGCCTAATAATCTTAGAAAAATTTAAATAAGCGCTCACGGGCTCAAAAGCGCCCAAACTCGGTAGCTAAAAAAAAACAGAAAAAGGGCCTGTAAAAAAGCTATAAGTACATTTTTAGGCAATCCACAACCCTCTCGGTAACACTGGGCACCCGGCTCGTCCATTCCTGCCCCTAATTTGCATCATCATCATGGCACTGGTGTTTAACGGAAGCAAATGGTTCGAGTATAGCTGGTAGGCGGCCAAATAATAGTAATATCGGGCACGTTTGGTAAAGGTAAACTAGCATGAACACTCTAGTCACATCTTATCAAAAAATCCGCAAAAAAAGTGACGCTCAAAAAGCCATGAAAAAATAAGCTTTTTAACTAGAAAAAGCTAGCAAAGAAAAAGCTACCTGAAGAATTTATCTCGCCCTTGATGCGTAAAATCAAGTATAAGTTTAGGTTCTTCATACGCAAAGACGACATCGTCGACCCGCAGCTCCGCGAGAGCGCATTGTCCCTATTCCTTGCTCACAGACCTTCGACACTGGCCAAGTATATGGCGTATCGGCAGATGGTGAGACATATAAGCATCCTACCATATATAAAAAATAGTGTTTGTGTGTGTGTGTGTGTGTGTGTGTGTGTGTGTGTGTGTGTGTGTGTGTGTGTGTGTGTGTGTGTGTGTGTGTGTGTGTGTGTATGACACTTTGCATGCAACTTCCGTCAGGTTGTTCCAGTCGTATCTCAAGAAGGAGAGTAGTTAAGGTCATGTTTGATACGTCATTAGGTGCATAATGTCCAGGAGATGACTGCACACAAATCAGATTTATGAAAATCATCTATTTTCGACATTAAATTTTAGTTTTTGTTGAAAAATCCAACGCCCTCTTTGTTAGGAATCAATTAGCGTATACCGGAAATGGGGAGAGCCTATATAAAGTAGCAGAGAGCGTATTTTCACTTTTTTTCAGCGTGGACGTGCCGGATTATGCAACGTGTAAACTTTCATTGGGTTGGACGGGGCCAGGGTTGAAAAGTCGCGAAGCGGCTTTTCAACTCTGGTAAGCATTAAATAACAAAATTTTTAGATGGACAAGCTTCTCTATCCTATCCTGGTCTACATAATTCCGCTGCTTCTGTTGACGATTCTGAATTTCCGGATCTTGACCACGATCGCAAGGAGGCCAGTGCCTTCTGACCATAAGGTGTGTTTTTATCTCTCTCCTCTCTCTCTCTCTCTCTCTCTCTCTCTCGTTTTCTGTTCCTCCCTCGGGGTCTCTCACTTGCTATCACTCTCTCTCCCTCTCTCTCTTTCTCTCTCTCATCTCTCTCTCTCTCTCCTTCTTTTTCCTTGCTTTCCTCTGTTACACATCCTTGTGTTTTAGAGTCGCATGGCGCAAGAACGGCGAGCGGTGACGCTCATCATCTCCATCGTCCTGTTTTTCTTCATCTGCCATACCGGTAAGTACGAGTAAACACATCTGTACCATGGAAATCGAGTCATAAATCCTTGCAAATCACCCCGGTTTCCGCACCGGAAGTTCCAAATCGGGCCGACTAAAAATTTTCTAAGCCGGGCTCAAAATTTGCAGAGCGTCCATTTTCGGATATAGGATGATTTCATCCAAATTTAGCATTTTTGTGTTAATCCTCGGCATTTGTAGTTTGTGCTCATAGCGAAATCCATCGTCTTTTTTAGGTGGCCTGGTCTTCCGGTGGATGGACCTGCGGCAATACGAACTTTCCGGCGACTGGAGCATCTTCGTAAAGGACTTGATCAACATCCTCTTCAACTTCAACTCGGCTTGCAATCCACTGGTAAGCGAGAGAGAGAGAGAGAGAGAGAGGGAGAGAGATAGGGAGAGAGATAGGGAGAGAGAGAGGGAGACAGAGGGAGAGAGCGGGATAGATCGGGACAGAGAGGCCGAGATAGAGAAAGGAATACGGATAGTCGGAGAGCGACCACCAGAAATTGAGCACGAGCCGAAACCCCATAATTTCAGCTCTACTTCCTGTTCACACGGCAATTCCGAGATCTTCGGATGTCCTCCCTCCGCCGTCCCTTCTACGCGGTATCGTCAACGACTCAGCCGGAGCGGTCCCTTGCCACGACCGGCCTACACTCGCACGTTGAACCTTCGCTTCTCCTCAAGTCCGCACTTATAACTTTCCTCGCAATGGCTTATGGAATGCTATGGCTAGATGATAGCTTTAGCGCTGTCAGCTTTGGGGTAATCTGTAATTTGGAGACAAGCGAGAGAGCCAGAGAGAGAGTGAGAGAGAGAGAGAAAGAGGGAAAGAGAGAAAGAGAAAGAAAGAGAGAGACGGAGAGAGCGAGAGAGAGTGAGGGAGAGAGAGGAAGCTGAAAAAAAAGACTGAACAAGAAAACTGAAAGCTTACTGTCACTAACTTAGAGGGACTTGCGGAGTTCTTGCATTTCGCCAAACTGTCCTGCTACTACGTAAAACCGCCTTAATTTTTAGAAAAAGGTTAAATTCAGTTTTATTTTGAAAACTTAGGGTCAAATTGCGCTGAGACCGATGGATAAATTGCTAAATTATATTTGCTAGCCTGCTCTCGTAGACAAGCTGTCGGATTTAGCAAGTAAAATTGTCCCCACTAGCCAATTCCTCAATGTGTTTTCGACTAAATCAGAGCCCCAGAATTCGTTATCAAAAGCGCTTTTCTTCAGGTTCAAAGCCCGCTTCCGGTCCATTGACACCGAGACCGAACTATTCGCCGTATCGGTGCGGAATGCAAATTTTTGAAGTTTTGCATAATTTGCATTATTTTTGGGTTGCATGACTTTTTTCGGGTACACTTCCACGAACTCCCAATTCTTAACATGGGGAGTACTGACTTTTCCAAACAACTAACTTCCAAAAATTTCCCTCTAAGCTTCTGGGTCCACTTCTTTACAAATCTCCTGAAAGGGAGCACTAACTTTTCCAAAAACTAATACCTGAAAATCACTTTTCAAAATCTCACATTTCCTGGGTGCCATCATTTGCTTGGCTTGGCTTTTTTAGCGCTCCCTTTCAAACGCTTTTAACCGTTTTAATAGGTATATTCAGGTGTCGTCGTGTCCTTCTGAGGGGATATCACCCTGCACTGAAAGGGGAAGTATCAGCGCAGCTGGACAGCTGGCCCCAGCCACCCCAAGAAGCCGCACGAGATCTCTCGCGGATAGCATCAAGGTGAGGAGCAGGGGGTTAAAGGGATGACGACATCAAAACCCGAAATTCTCACGAGGTTGCATAGCGTGACGTAGCTTCATTATAGAACCTTGCATTGCGTAGCCATGCGTAGCGTACCGCAGTGCTGCCTAACATACCGTAGCGTGGCGTTGCGTACCGTTTCGTAGCTTGGCGTGGCATCTAGTCGCGTTGCGCTGGGTCAGGTTGCGTAGCGTTGCGTAACGTACTGAACGTGGTACGTACATACTGTAGGGTTACGTTGCGCTACGCAGTGCTGCATAAAGCTGCCGCAAGCATCCTTAGTGACATGTTAGCACAGCGTAACACTGCGTCCGTAGTCTAGTAGTGCGTAGTATTACCGTAGCGTAGCGTGGCGCAGCGTTGCTATACGTAGCGCCGCGCTACATCAAGTAAAAGCTAGCTTGCATTGCGTAATGTTGCAAAACGTTGCGTGGCGTAATTTTGCGTTGCTGCATATTTGCAGATTTGCTTCATCAGGTCCAGCCAGACAGCTTAGGCATCATTGAGTCAGGCTATGTTATTCTGCGTTATATTGCGTGGCGTTACAAGTTGCCTAATGGAGCCACGGAAAAACACGCGAAAAACCTCAAAATAACGATACTTCTTCAGGGGACGATTCGAAGGAACACGTGCGGATGAATCTGATGCCGCGAGTCAGTCGATAAATGCGAAAATCTGGTGCAGAATCCAAAACGTGCATTCCTTAACATCTCGAATACGTGTAAACCCCTTTCCTTGATCTCCCCCTCGTGACGGCGCATCTGATACTTGTGCTCGTGGTGCGGAAATAAATCATTTTATGAAAATTGATGCACAACTATTAAATCGACTACACAATGCTACACATTCCGTATTTGGCGGCAGTCGTGAAAGGATCGTCCATACGATTGACTTCCTAGAAAGGATAGGTCAAGATTTTAAACGATTGAGAACGGGGCGAGAGAGAGAGAAAGCGATAGAGAGAGAAAGAGATAGAGGAGTGAGAGAGAGGGAGAGGGAGAGAGAGGGAGAGGAAATGAGAGTGAGAGAAAGAGAGAAAGACGGAGAGAAAGTAAGAGCAGCTCAAACGCTTACGTAATCAAAATATCCCGGATAATCAGCTTTCACTTTCTCTAATGCGTCCACAGTAGCCGTGGGTAAGGCTTGGCTCTAAAACCATTCTAGCTAAGTGCCGTCAACAAACCACGGTATAAACGATGCGTAGAAGAACGTCAGTCGAGACTAAATGGCTCATCAACGTGCCCCAGAACGCGTGGATTCCGTTCAGCTCGTAGGTTACTGTAACGAGGTTGCGTTTTCAGAGAACCAATATGAGGCAAGCCAGCAGGGATCCTTTTGAGACGTTTGATGTAGAATTCTTTAAAACTCACACTGCTGATCGACCATGTCGAACATGATGATGACGACAGGCTGAATTTCCCGGAATTCGTGCACTTCTTCGAAAATGTTGAAATACTGCAGAAAGAGGCTTTGCAATTCGCCTACGGTATTTATACTGAGTTCAGCGTTTTCTTCCGGTTTTGGTCAAATCACATACTCTTTCCCCAACGCTATATAAGCATAGTGTGGCTCCGTACTATAAATCTCGCCAAAATCATGGTAAGAGGTTGAAACGGCCTGAAAACTGCGAATTAAAATTTGCCGTTAAATTGCCTCAATTTTAATTTAGACATGAACATACTGTATTCGTGCTCTGGAAAGGTGTAGACGCTAGAAAAACTAAGTTATCAGCATTTTCATGGAAATCGATACCTATGTGAATTATCCGTTCTCTCGGTCATGTAGCAGGTATGCAAAAATAGCTTGTGAGATATTCAAGTGCCTACAATAAATAAAATTACATTTTTAGGACCATAAGTACACCTATTTATTTCATTCCGATTTAACGTTGCAAAAATCGGAATTAGGAACGGAAAGTAGCGTTGCGGACAGTTGGATTTGTCCACCGTGGTGCTCACTAAACACGAAATTAAATGCCTAGACCCTATATTGAAATATTACATGTTTTACAATTGTCGGCAAGGACCAAAGGCGTACACATTCCATAGTTTATCGCAGTAGCTCTCACAGAGGGGATAGTGTTGTTTTGCTTAAAATTTTGTTCATCCCTTCATCACTCTCGCTACCTCTCTCTCTTCTCTATCTCTCTTTTTCCGCTCTCTCTCTCTCTTTTTCTCTCTCTCTCTCTCTCGTTCTCTCTCTCGCGTATTTCCTACTCTTACCCATTCCTCAAAATCAAAGAATCCTGTCGAGTTGGTAGCCAATTCTTCATAAATCGCAAGATCTGTATCTGGTAGTGCTTCTGAACCCTAGAAACAAAGCTAATTAAAAATCCGTAAAAAAAATGAAAACCGGAAGTAATATCAAGCGGACAATCGTGTCTCGGCTGCGGAAATTCGGCATAACTTGGTCCCAGAAATTGGCGTTGAAGGTTCCAGCTGAAACCATTATCTCTTAATGGATCTTGATGCCCTTAATACGAAATATCGAATTATACTAAAAAATATCATTTATACTCCATGAAAAGACAAGAAGAAAGAAAAATATTCGCTTCTTACATTCAATCTCCGTCCTTCCCAAAATGAAAATTGCGGCTGCTTGTAATCGGACATCCGCTTTATCATAGAGTTCAAAATATACACTGACCAAATCGATGGCGTCGCTTGTATTTTGTACTCTAAACCTCAGAAAATTATAATTACTTTGAAGCTGACATGGTTGCATCCAGTGTCCGGAAAATATTGGTGTCATTTCCTTCGAATAGTAGGCCTTCGAGGTTTTCTTGTTCTGGCACTAAAATACACGATCTCTCCCTCACTAGCTTTCTCTCTCTCTCTCTCTCTCTCTCTCTCTCTCTCACTTTCTCTTGCTCTCTCTTTCTTTCTCTCACTCTTTCTCTCGGCTTATTTTCATAATGTCGAAATTCATACTGTCGTAATTCATAATGTCGAAATTTACATAAGCTTAAATTTCTGGTAAAGTCGCCGAATTCTAGGCAAAAATGTTGTCGTGAAATAAGATAAAAAAATAGAATGTGGAAAAAATTTTTTGGCTAGGACTTGGCGGTTTCACCGGTAATATTAGCCTATGTAAATGTCGACATTCTGAATTTCGACATTATGAGTTTCGACATTATGAATTTCGACATTATGAATTTCGACATTATGATACCAATTCCTTTCTCTCCATCTGTCTCGCTCCGTTTTCAGTTACCTGAAAAATCGTCCAGCTTTTGAGCAAAGTAGACATAGCTAAAGCAAAAAGCTAACTGGAATTTTGAATTCCGCAATACCTATGTGATTCCGTAACGTCTTCTTCCTCGGCACAACTCTTTGCCATATTTTGTGTGAATTTCAGGAGATTCCTAAATCGGTGAATAGAAAAATAAATCATAAATACTTACTGCGCATCGATACCTTCTGCCATTATACAGGGTGACCAGTTGAAAGTGTATACAACTCGATATTGATAGAAAGTGCCATAAAAAATTTCCCAAGCTTTTTTAAATCTTTCTGCTCATTGTAGGTAAGCAAAACCATTAGTACTAATAAAGTATCAAAAAATTTTGAAGGCAGCTTCGGTTGGGTGGGAAATGCAACTTCCAAAATGTTACTCGATGCGAAGAAAAAGCTCGCCAAAAGGCCGCAACTCCAAGTCGGATACTTTGTTCCGCCCTGAAGCCCCCGAGTACTTCAATGGGCTCAGATTTTGACATGATGTAAAGAAGATTTATGCCTATTACATAGACAATTATGGTAATTTTTGGACACAGGTCCTTCCGACACGAAGCTTTTTACGGCGACCAAGTCGGAACAAGAAATCGGCTGCTGAGCTAGGCTCAGACTAGTTTCGCTCGTAAAAACTCGTGTCAAGCTTTTTGAGGCACCAAATTTTGCACAAAGATGCTTGTTTGCATAAGGATACACATTATGAACATCGATAAGCTCCTTACTCCGTTTTCGCCAGTTTTTGAGATCCAAATGCCAAAAATCTTGCCCATTTTACAAATGAAGGACAAATTAAATCTAGATTCGAGATTTCAGTATTCTGAACGTTTCTAAACTTACTTCGGATTGTTTTTGACCGAAAGATATTATTCCATGCACTGCCAATGGCCCCAAAAAAATTCAGACTTAATTTTAACAATGTAACGGCAAGCCGATGGGAGCTGCGGCCCACGACCGCATAATGAGCCTCCCTTCTGAAGCTCTATCCAGAAGCACAGAGCAGTCAACTTAAAACCCAATCAATATGTGATGAACTAACTCGTAATCTTTTGTTTTATTCATCAGAAAAGTTTGGGTTCAGCTTCTGTCAATTTGTAGAGGCAAAAGTTTTGTATACACTTTCTACTGGTCACCCTGTAAAAAAATATGGAAAATAAGGCCGCGGACAGCTCGATTTATCGACATTTGTGGCTACTGTAATGGAGTACCAGTTTTTGAAATCAATGACAAACTTACACGTTCGACATTTTTCCGGAAGCGGATCGCAAAGGCACAAATTGGTTAAAAATAAAAATAAAAATAAACGAGTCATTCTGAAATCTAAATCTATAAAACAGAAGGGATGAAGAACAAGATAATATCACAATTGATTAATAAGCTTGTATTATTTATAATGAAAAATAAATAAATCAGCCACATTTCGTGCCTTGGACACCACCTGCGTTCTTATCAACAGGGTGCCAGGGGAAAATATGCGGATTTGCGTTCGAAGCCGATAGAAGAGGGGCGCCAAGGAAATGATGTGTCATTTTAGGGAATTCCGAACTCGCCACTCTCTCTTTCTCGCCCTCTCTCTATCTTACTCTCCCTCGCTATCTCCCCTCTTTCTCTCTCTCACTCTATCTCTCTCTCTCTCTCTCTCTCTCTCTGTCTCTCTGTCTCTCTCTCTTTCTCGCTCTCTGCTGGATGACTTAGAAATAAATGTTTATTAAGAAACTTCAGTTCTCCTAGCTATCCTCGCCAAAGAAGAAGATGAAGCAGCCGTTGGTGCATCGTCACCAGCACTGACGCTGACCACCCGAGTTTCCGGCTGTTTCTTCCGGAAAAGCGAAAACAGATACTCCCGATACGGTTTCATATAGAAAATTGAGCATGCGAAGGAGATAATCTTGGAGCGAAATTACTACATATCGATTGATTACTTACCGGAAAAGAGTAGAACCCAACGAGGGCCCAGTGTTTATATAAATTAGAGCCGACGAGATTCCAGTCCTCAGCTATGAAGCCGTAGACGCACACGGAGCAGGGGATGACCAGGACGATGGCTGGGTAGATGTTCTAAACCGGGGATTGTACCCTTCATTTTGACATGGTGCGCCAGAAGGGTTGGAGAATACGAAATACAACGCGCTGCGCGGATGCAACTCAATAACAAATGCTGTACGCGATGCAACAAGCAACGCAAAAAGCAAAAACTTACCTGAACTATCAGCATCCGGATGATACTCTGATGTGCTTTATACGTTTGCGCCGACATGTGGCTCCTCATACCCCTCAATTTTTGCAGCATCACCAGAGCGGAGATCATATTGACCGCGTAGCAGACGATGAGACCACCGATTATGAACTAAACAGGATTGGTATTAATTGAATACTGTAGTGGTGTAGTACAGTACAGTGCTACGCACGCAAAGTACGGTTTCCTACTACTCACCAGTCCTAACAGCGCCGCCCATATGCTGTGCATATCAAACCCGATGACCACAATATTATTCTGGATATACCATTCCACGTATTTATAGTCGCCAGCAGCCCGTATTTGGGCGAATAATACCTGGAGATCCATTAAATAGTTATCGAGTTCCGGAAGCTACCTCCTGATCCATCAGTCCCTTGTAATAGACGAATCCTAGTGGAACACCCGTTAGCACAGGCCCGAGAGAAGCAGCTATCGGTCCAAGGTACCTGAAATCTGAGCCTTTTCGTTCATTTTTCAGTGAAGCTCCAAACTACAAGTAAAAGGTACCATGTGAAAACCATCTTAATCATCCTGTCATTCTCATGTATGAAAAAGTTGCGCACGTGCAGACAGTCGTTGACGCTCATAAACGTAGCCCAGGCGCTGAAGAAAACGGCGAAGAGCTGGAAATAGATAGCGTTGTAGAGCGAGATTGAGAGCGCGATAGAGAGCGAGGGAAGGCGAGAGTGAGAAACAGAGAAGGAGAAAGTGAGAGAGTGTGAGAGAGCGAGAGAGATAGCGAGAGAGAAAGAGAGAGGGAAAGAGAGAGTGAGAGAGAGCGAGAGAGAGTGGGTGAGAGTGAGAGAGAGGAAGAGAGTGCGGGAGAGAAAAGGGACTGAAAACTGCTTACGGTATGTATACTTGCGTAATAGCCGAGGTACCCGGCAAGTCCAAAAACAGCCGCGCATGGTGCTGGGAATAATAAATCAGGAAACAAGAAAAGGCCCAATAATGTGGCAAAGATAAATTCGAGCCACTAAAAATACAAACTTAGAAAAATTAAAGAAAGCGTCATACTGATAAAAACATACCGCTAATTTCACCAGAACCCATTTATACAACTTCATCTCTGGCGGGGAGCGATAGGTTAGCACGAATATCCAGAGTAATTCTAGCAACATTGCAAACCAACTTAAAGCATGATAAAACCAGCGTATTGTAGTGTATTCTAGCATTTGAATCACCAAGTGCCGGTTGCAAAAACATGCTGGAAACACGGCCGAAAACCTGGCGTGAGCACTTTTCACCTGTCTTCTTGAAGCCTGTCTCAAAATTTCTGTTGACAAACGAATAAAGCGGATAGCTGGGGTACCATATAATGACAGTAAATGGAGTATATTTTCTTGAGACACCCGCGTTTTTCTAGATTTCTTTGTTGTGTGGGATGTATGGTTGTTATTTGTTTGTCGGAACGATGGTTACACCATTCGAAAGCCCTTAAAACGGCGAGTTTGCAACAATCTTCAAAACGATGCTTTTATTTAAATCTCTTGAATTTAAATTTCTATTTTGTAAAATTTTGCGGTTTTTCGTGGTTGCATGCGCGCCAATCTAAAATGCTCCATGCAAAATGACCGGAAGTGGCCGTTAAAGCGCACGTTCAAAGAGGGGCCGTATACTCTTCCCAACGTGTACGCCCTATGGACGTAGGGACCGCGTGCACTGCCTGCCCGTGCTGTGACCGGCCTTCCCCTCCTTTGTGCCGTGGAGCGCCCCTCGACCCCTAGCCAGGTTGTAGCTGTGGCTGACTGGTATCCATCCGCGCCTCCCGAGCCGGGGGGCCAGGGTTCGACCCCCGGCCGCGGCGACCATCTTTGTTTTTTTTTCAAAAAAACGTCTGTGAACGTGCCCTTTAATTAGACGCATAGGCCATTCCTAGATGTTTTTAAATGCGTTGTAAAATTGCGGGTTGAAATATAGACTTTATTTGAAGGTATTTGCAAACTCGCCGTTTCAAGAGCTTTCGATTGGTGTAACTATCGTTCCGCTCCGATACTTCTGCGTAGCGTTAGAGGGGGTGTTTTTGATCGGGACCCCTGTAAATGATGTTTTCGAAACATAAAAACACTGTGTTTACAATCTGCAAATGGCACTAATTGCTGGGGCCACGCTGATCTTTCGTATTTTTGTATGCATTTATCTTGGTGGCATTTATTTGTGAAAAAGGAACACCAGTAACTAGCTATTATGGAAATTGGACCGGTAACCCCCTCCCCGCTTCCGGGCCGTTTACAATCCCGAGTCGGCGTCATTTGGAGCGGAATGGACATTACAAGTATGTTTTGGTGGTTATTACCGGGGCTATCACTTATTAGTATACCTTGTAGTTTATTTTTGCTTTTGTGTATCTTAACGGAAAAGAAATTCCGCACAAATTATGCCAATTTCTTGATCTGCCGAGTATTGTATAATATACATTATGCATTGTGTAATATTATCCGCTTAGACCGCGTATAGGTTAACTGTGATAGCAAGCCGTTGAAGCTACTGGTTCTAGACTTCGCACCTCGCCTTTTATACCGACACCTTACCCTACAAAACTTTTCGTCGCGTATGATTTACGACGTGCGAGATTAGGGGCGCCGCTGAAGGGAGCTTATCAGCTGATCATCCGGAAGTCGACGGCAGATTTTTTGTTGGTTGGGGGCTCTATAATCTACATATTTGCCGCTCCTGTCTTTGCGTGGCCGAATCCGTGATTCATCACTTACGCGAAAAAATACCGGGAGGCAGAGGCCGGATTTTTCGGGGTTGCATCCGAGCTAAACTGCCGCAATTTCTCCAAGGAAAATTCCCGAAAATGGCCGTGATTTAGATGCAGAGGCCGGTTCCATAAGGTTTTAAATGCGTTGTAAAATGGCGCTTTAGAATAAAAAGGCTGTTATGAAGGTTGCCGGCTGCGCGCAGCTTCAAAGGCTTTCGAATGGTGTAGCTACCGTTCCGATGCAATACTGCTGCGTCGAGTTAAAGCGAGTGTGTTGTTTATTGGGACACCCTGTATGGCGCGGTCCTTTCCAAAACCTGCGTCCGATTTCATCAAAAGATTGGCCGCGCGAGCCACTGCTCCGATAAGTCCATTCCAAAAAATTGTGTGACAAAATCTCTTTATTTGGAACACTCAAAACTGCGGAAAAACTAAGAAACTTGGAACAGTGGAACGGCTATGCACTGAGGCGCTGGAAACGCGATATGGCACATCAAGGATGACTTTTCAGACGGAATCAAAGGATCTTGCAGCTTTCAGCTGGCCGTGCTACGATGGGCTGAAGATAGGGCAAATTCCCGGCTGTGTGGAAGTGCCCATTCAGGATCCTAAGCCAAGTTGTTTTCGATTTATAATCAGCAGATTTTATTTTCAAGTTCTTTCAAGAACTTACGCCCCCACATCAGCCTCGAGCCTGACATTGAAGCCACAAGGTGGCGGGCCGCTCCACGCTCCTTGGTAGATTTCGTGCAACTTCTCTAGCCAGATCCAATAATTGCCGTTTTCGGCGGTGAACTGGAAATGTTTTGATTGGCTTTATGGCTATCTATTTTTTTTATTTATTGTTCTATTGTTTTAATACGATAGAATTTATGAAAAGATTCCTACCTTGATTCTGGTATCTTTATCCTGCGTGCAGCGCCGGTAAACGATCGAAACAACACCGCAAGAGTGGAAGCGGTTCGAGTTCAGTCCTGCAGATATGTAAAAGATTTGGAGAAACAAGGCTGGTTATGGATTTTTTTTCGGCTGTTGCATCTTGAGACTTCTAAAACCCAACACACCTCTCGAAATTGCCAGAAACAGCTGTCCCAAGTATCGTGCTTTCACAATTTTCGACTTCGGAGGCAATTCGATCACCAGCGTGCATCCGGAATGTCCTAAAACCTAATTTTTTGCTGGAATTTTGCGTTTTTCTCATAATATAGTTGCTCAGGCAAAGCCAAAAATTTGCCAGTTTCCTGTTTTGCTGTCCGTTGACGCTCAAAGAACCTAAAATTCGTTTTCTCGAATCGGGGGAAATAATATACCGAAGAACGGAGGCGGATGGTTGCACGGTTTGGAACGCTTGATCCCATGGTACCAAGCCGCGCATCTGCTGCATGAACACGTGTCTTTAAACGCGATAATTATTGTTAGAAAAACGAGAATTAAGCGTATTTTACGGTTTCCCTGCTAACCTGCCCGCTCTTTCATCGCCCGCGTCACGCGTCAAACGGAGAACATTTGGCGGCAGGTGCGAAAGTCCACAAGCGGCGTTCTTCAGATTCGTCAAAAACTCATCAAGCGTTTCCTTTGAAAATACGACGTCCTCCTCGAACGACTTCTAAAACAGCAATGTTTTCCAAGTGGGTTTTAGGTATCAAACATTCAACACAAGTCCCTCATCTAGCCCGTCAGAAATTAGAATTTTTGGAATCACAAAATTTCCTCAACTATATGCAGACCGTAGCCGTTAAATTCTCCCAATATTTACGACTCTTCCCATAAAAATTTTCAAATTTTGAAAATAGCGATCCCTGAAATTCGTATGTCCGATAATTTGATATTCTATCCGAGTTCCCCATGAGAAATCCACGACTTACCGAACCAACGGTCGTAAGCGCGACACGCCGCATAACAGGCCAATTCCGGTAACTAGTAGATCCATGCTTGTATAATTCATTGGGTCTCGGCTACAGAATTGCCACGTGTAACTATTAGGCCACGCCCTGCGGTGATTACTATTTTGCAATCCTGGTATGGGAAAGTACGGAATTAGGCTCCGAAAAACAGTGTGAGCACCCCGGTAATTGGCCCGTTAGGTCACAAACCGACAGTGTTTGTTGGCTTCCCAAATGATTATGCTAGATAAATCGCGATATTTTCGAATACCCGTTTATTTGCGATAAGCATAATGGTAAAAATTCAAATCGCTACACAAAAACGAAAATAAAAGAATTGCTGGCGCAAGGTAGGACAAATCTTAAAGCCCCGTAAAAATGAAAAGTAAAAAAGGACGTTAGTGAAAAATTTAAAGTTAGAGTAAATACCCGGTGGGGAAAAATAGCAAAACTGACAAAACAATCATAGGGAGACACAAAAATGAAAACAAGGAAAGCTCGACCACACGCAAAATTTAGATTAGAAACAATAGTTGATTGCAAAGGCAGAAAAAAAATAATGGACGGTAAAGGATGGGGCACCTTAATACAATATTATGCAAGAAAAATAATCATCCCTGACGTTCTTGTCTCATCGGTTGAGCAGCGAGGGAGGTAGAAGCCGATTTCCACTACGCGATAGGGCCGCGGAAGACTTGGTAGTGTGGGGATTTCAGCACTCCGCGCTTGTTCAGGGCCCTGAAATTGCGTTTTGTATTTATTAGCTTTCGTAACTTTAATTCTCGTCTTATGGGCTAAATCTAAGTACACATTACTTAGCGAAAACCTCAATACTTACATCGAGACGTCGGTTTTCACGGAAACGTGGAGTCCGCGAGTGTTGAGACTCTCAAGAAGGTCAGCGATTTCGCAAAGAAACTTCTCGTCGATGTTCGAACCGATTGTGATCTGGAAAAACCCATCATTAGAACGGCTACCATGTTAGAAAAGACCCCCTGACAACGACTAGGTCTCGACAATTGCCTTCAGAATCAAAAAAATCAGAATCTTATTTTGCATGATCTCGAAAATCGAAATCTCGAATCTCCGGCTTCAAAGAAATTCGCTTAAGCTGAGTGCAGGGCATCTTCGTGCAATTTGTGTAGCTATTAATTTTGTTACAAACTATGGAAATTTCGAAATTCGGAAAATTCAAATTTTGAAAATACGGAATTCTGAAAATTCTAAATTTTGCTTCTCTTCTTATCCTTTTGTTGCCAAAAAATTGTGCAGTCTCGCCTACCTTGCACCGCGCATCCTTCTCAAATCGACTATACGAGATCGTAACACATCCAAGACGAGGCCAAGTACCGTTTTTCAAGGCTGCAAATGAATGGTTATACGCCTCAATTTTGTGCTATTCTGATCTCTATCATTTAATGCTAACCTTGAAGGAGTCGATAGCACGCTTCAGCCGGCCGGGTGAAGAGGGCGTTTCCTTGCGTGGGCATCAACAGGTTCAAGCTGGTCTGCGCTGGGGCACCTGTAACAACGTAGTTTGTATTGTGCTGTACTGTAAATTATGAGAGGATAACTAAGCTCTACACCGAGAAAAACTTACCAATAGCTCCCGCGATTCGCAATTGGGTGTCCAGTTTTTCGGGAAACCGGTACTGGCCCTTGTTCATCTTGTAGTGATCGTGGGTGGCTTGCTCCAGGCGCTGCTTGTCGGTCACGAATCTAAATTTATTTTTTTATTCTTGTTCATTAAATAGTGATTATTAAAAGTAATAATAAAGAGAAAATCAAAATCACCTGGTTGTGGTGAAATCGTGGCCTATGATCGGCTTGAAGGTAGGATGATTGGCGGCGGCGATTGGTCCAGCGCTGAGGATCAGGATATGCCTGAAATACAGACACATTTACCGTTTTAGTTTTAGGATGCATAACGTAAAAAATTATCTAAGAGTGGCAGTCGATCATTTTTTGAAAGTCATTACTTTTTCGATAATCGTTTTTGAAAAGTTATATTCTTTAGGTCTTATCGTCGAAAATTGGCTTTCGAAAATCAGAATTTTGAAAATTTGCTATTTCATACCCTTGACTGCCATTTGATTTAGAGCTAGACGCATATTTTAAATTCTGATTTTCCGAAAATTTATTTTCGAAAATATGACATTCGAAAAATCAATTTTTGAAAAATTGATTCTTGGGAAAATTAATTTCCGAAAATGAGCTTGCAACTATTTTAACTCTTCATTTCTCCGATATTGGGCAGAAATTTATTTTAATTTGAATTTTTTGCATTTTCTAACCAAGACCGCAAAAAAAAACAGAAAATTGTTTAGAAACAAAATCAGAATCAACCTACGCTGGAGCCGAGCCGTTGACAGTCATGTAGAAGGAGCGCAGATTTTTGATTCCCTCAGCACCAAGACGTTCAACCAGCGCGAAGGCTTCGTCGACGGCGTAGACGTCTTCAATACGAAACTCAGCAGGGTGGGTCATTTTTTCTAGAATCAGGTTTTTTGTTCGTTTGTTTGAAATAATTGAAAGGTTCAAAAAATAGAAAATAAAAATTTACGGAAATTGGGAGGACTCGAAGCTGGCGTTCACTATCTCTAACCGCTACACCCGCTTTTATACCACAAACCTTACCCCAGAAATTCTGGCATATTCACTCGTAATCATTGCCAAATGGGGCCCAGAGACGCCTTATCAGCTGAAGCCGTCGCGAAGAGGTGTGAAAAATCTTTTGCTCTCTCTTGCCCCAGCTGTTTTCGGGGTGACGACTGGTCTATGAAGCGGGCCACGCCTTGAAGAGTTACGAAAATATTCTCGTAAGGTCTTACAGAGTTTTGGTTTCTTAAGCGACTGTAAGGCATTGTTTCGAATGTATGAATCAGCAAAAAATCTTAGCTATTTTGCATCTCTTTACATAAATTTATTCTGGCGCCATAGTTCATTTCGCTTCGGAACTAGGTCCTGCAGAGCTTTTGGTCTGTATGACTTTTTGCGATTTTTTTTTCGATTCCGGCCACGGTTCCGTAAATTGTTTCTGTCAGCTTCCTTTGTCAATTTTGCGTCTCTTGTTTCCAAACTTCGTCTTCTTCCAAACTACAACTTCTTACGAACCTTCCAAAACGTTTATCTTCTGGTCAATCTCCACTTTCCAGCCCTTATTTTTCTTCCTACTTCCGCCTCTTTTAGCTTACCCATAAAATTCACGTTTTTTTTTAAATTTGGGAACCCACTGATTTGGGCTTGCGTAGGTCGTTCGATAGGATACAGGCTTTGCTAGGTTTTGTAACAACACTTGCTTACTTGCCTTTTCCGCCCAAAATAATTTATTCAGGCCCACTCCAACGAATTGTATGTTAGTCTGCCTCGCCATGATTCTGTGGTAACATCACCGCTTTTCGGCATTTAGACGCAGTGAGCCAAAAACTCCATGCTTCCCAAGTTCCCAAAAACTCGATGCTAGCCTGCCCTTCGTTGGGTTGCTGCTCAAACTCTCGACCGTGACAGATTTTGTTTCTTTCCGCCTCTCTTTCTCAAGCGCATAAAATTTGAGCAAGAATAATATCTAGCTTGCCAACCCATATTTACTGCGCAATAAAATGTTTCGTAAAACTGATTTCCGCCAAAAGAATTTCTATCCTGTCTGGGTTTTCTGCAAAACCACAAACATTTTGGAGATGCTTTCCGAATGAATATCTGCTGGCTTTTTCAGTTTTTGTTAAGACCGCCCATGACCCTTGCCTTTTGGCCAGAGTTTCCCGAAAAATCGATGCTGGAATAGCCACTCCATCTCTGCTTCCAGGCTTCCGCTCTTTGCTAGCCCGTCTCCGTTTTCTGCGACGAAGTCAGAAATTCTAATTCCGTTTGCCAAAGAATCCCTGCTAGCCAACCCACCCAGCTCTGTTTTCTGCTCAAAAACAATCACCCTTTGGTCATGCGCGTCTGAACTTAAAAACTTTTTCGTGTGGGCTGCCGCACCGAAATCGGGAGGTGAGCGCATTATTTTCGGATTTGGGCGATCTTTTGAACCTTCGCCGCCTCGGCTAATCCCCCGTTAATGGTCTGGCGGGTAGATGTACATTTTTTGGGGCGGCCGCCTGGCGGCAAATTTAATTTTGCCGAATAGGACACACAATACAACCTGGGGTACAATAATTCTGCTAAAATCGCAGTCAGCTAAATTCACCCCGGTTCCACCAGATGAATGCCCGCTTCGGCACCTAACAATTGGCTAGGATATTTGGCTGTATTTTCTGTATTTTTATGCAAATTTTCTGTCGGCCATCACCCGGAATTGTCGCTGGAGCGGATGAAAGATTTATTCCAGCGTCTGGGCGGGGAAACGGAGGAGAATATTGAGATTGTGAGTAGTTATCGGTGCTGGACTCGATTTTAAAGAGACTAAAAAGCCTTAAAATCTATCCCTTTCGTTCGCTAGGTCTAGCCGATTGTGAAAATCCTCTAAGTCATTTTTGATCCCTTCAGTATACAACTATGCCATTCTAGAGTTTTTTTTAGTCTGTTTACAGCGGGTTTCGGCGCCTTGGGTGGCTGTCTAGACCTAGCAAATCTAGAGGGTCGATTCTGACCTTGCTAATCCCTTTAAAACTTTATTTGACTTTTTAGCTTTCCTCGGCGTTACCATTAATGACATCTTATCGATTAGGTATCCAATCTTAACAATTTTCAGCTCGTCGAAAATGTAAACAACTACAATTATTGCTCAAATAAAATCATGGCCGCGAAAAGATGGGCGAAGAATCGAGCAAACGTAGGTATTTGAAGTATTTAAAAGTGTTTGAAAGCCTCAAAATGGTCTTTTGCGATAGCATACAATATAAAAAAATGTTTTTTTTGTTTTCATTCTATCAGTTGCGCTAATTTCATCCCATTTATAGAACTCCGACGAGGGCTACGACATCATCCTCTTCGTCGAAGCCATGTGTATCTCAAACGCCTACACGATGGGCCAGGTCTATGATGCACTGGCGGAAAATGGTCCTCTTGATCTCGAAACTCTTGCAGAGGTGCGTTTTGATTCGATCTCTCTCTCTCTCTTTCTCTCTCTCTCTCTAGCTCCCTCACTCTCGCTCTAACTCCCTCACTCTCGCTCAATCGCTCGCTAAGTCGTAGTTTCAGTTGAAACGCAACTATACCGAAGACTACGCATCTGTCTACGGAAGCGATGCGATGAGGGCTTTTACCTGGTTCACGATTCGCTATATGCAATTGGTAAGGAGATAATACCTAGTTTTTATACCTAGATGCGTAATATTTTATTACCAACCACTATATGACTTTTATAGCTCGATTATGAGGAAAATGCGCTGGCCAAGATGAAGGCGGCATTAAAGGTAGGCATCTCTGGCACTATGTCTCTCTCACTCTCTCTCACTCTCTCTCTCTCTCACTCTCTCTATCTCTCTTTCTCTCGCTCTCTCTCTTTTTTCTCTTCTCTCTCTCGCTCTCTAGCTCTCTCGCTCTTTCTCAAAGATTAAGGAGTTTTTTAGATAGTACAACAGCGCTACTCCCCATTCTCGCTGGCCGAGCTCGAGCTCCTCAGGGCGTATAGGATATTGATGTGGGACAAGCTGAACGGTTGGTCGCTTCTCAAATGCTAGTTAAAATATAATGTTTTTTGGCATTATTTCAAAAAACCGATCAAAATCCAAAGTTTCAGATTACGTCCCTCCTTCTGCTGGTGAGGAAGAAATCTTCATCTTCAACCAGACGATGGAATACATCAACGACTTCTGGCAGGAGGGAGACCGGTTTCTAGCCTCGCTACGCACTACGCCAAATCCTTAATATACTAAAATCATAGATATAGCTATAGTTGATGATGGTACTCGTAATTTTTGTGATTTGTGTGCTTGCCACGGGTCGATAAACAGGGTTTTTTTCTGCAACGTAATTCATTAATTCACAAAAAAGCTTTACCATTTGCCTAAAAAACATTCGCCGAACTTCTTGTTGAAAATTTTTCTGCCTTTCGTTAAAACGTCAATTAAATATTTACTCACAATAAGTTCTAATTAAATTTGATGAAGTTCGCAATGAATGAATTTGTCGTTTATGAATTTTCCTGCTTCGGAAAAGCATTGGTTTCGATCCACTTAATACAGCTTGATTTTAATCTAGGGGAAATTTCTAGAGCTTCAGTCGGTCTTAAAATTTAGATTTTAACTTCTCTATTTTAACACTTGTTTAACTCTTTAAAGTTTGAAAATTGGCTTTAAAACTAAGCCGGGAAAATTCCAAATTTTCCACTTGCCCTTTCCCAGGATGATCATTTCGAACCGGACACAACTAGTTCAACTCCCTACTAGTTACACAAACTACACATACTTTGTAGCCGATTTCTCATCCATAGATCTGGGTGTATAATCTAATCTTTCATACTTCTGGAATCAGCTTAGGTGGTGTAGCGGAACCGGAATTATTTGGACCCAATTGTCTTGAGTCTAGGAAAACGGCCATAGTGGTAAGGCACGTGCCAAGTCGGGCAAAATCGTGCTATTGTTCTAACAGACGATTATTAGATTCCTGCGGGGTCGTGGAATTATAAAAGTCGCCCTAGGCGTACCTGGGAGGATTCCGAAGCGATTTTCTTGTTGCCGGATTACCGCAGCCCTTCCAAAAAACTGAGGAGGCTAGATTGGATTTGCTATGTTAAAATTACATTACGCTAGCAATCGTAATTTTCGCGAATTATGAGAAAAGCGCCAGAAAAGGGCGGCGGAAACAGTAGAGGCAATTCCCCCCCCCCCCACCACAGCCTATCTTTGCTCCCCGGAGCGCTGCAGGAAAGTAAAGTAGACGAAAATATTCGCCAGGCCGAGAATAACATTTTGGTATACCATACACACCTGTAGGCCAATGGGGGAGACGAGATACAATAAAAAGTTCGGGCCTGCTGGGGAGGGGTAGACTGCATTCTTACCGTAGCACTTGCTATCTTTTCCTTGTCGCTCTCTCCCTCGCTCCCTCACTCACTCTATCTCTCTATCTCTCGCTCTCGCTCTCTCTCTCTCTCTCTCTCTCTCTCTCTCTCTTTCTCCCTCGCACCCCCGCTCTCTCGCTCTCACCATCTCTCGTTAGGAATTTCAAATTCCCTAGAGAACCAACACACCCAAATATATCAATTGAGCATCATTTTCAGAACTTGATTCGATTAGCACGAATTCTATCTCAGCAAAAAATTCATTCTGGACCATTGGACGAACATTCTTGATCTCAATTTCTCTATCCAGAAATCGTCCAGACGCGTAATTGTTTTTTTCCAATATTCCGATCGTGGTATTTTTCCAAAATTAAGTTTTCTTCCATCTATACGTTTAGAGTCTCGCTGTTCAGCGACCCTCGTTAGATTGAAGTACCGGAAATGCCGGAAATTAAGAGTTTCCTCAGTGCCCCAGACTGCACGCGCGCATTTCAATTTCGTTAATTGCGCATGGCGATGTCCCAAAAGTCCTTTTTACCTTTTTCGTGCATTCAAAGAGTCTTGGCTCATCTTTTGCCCGAAACGCGTCGCTGCGTTTGAGATGGCCCAATTTACGTGAAATTTGCATAAAGAGTTGCACTTTTATAAAACAAACGCGGAACATCGAATGTTTTCTCTTTCGATCATTTTCTGAAGATACCTTACAGTACCTTAAACTCTTAATAATTGTCATTGAAGGATCTAACCATAAGGTAATGGAAATAAGTCAATTTTTAGAATGACAACCGGAATCCCGCATTACCTACTCTCCGGGCTGATTGGTGGCATCCAGGTCACCATGTTAATGATCAACCTGATGGTTTTGTACTTTTTCATACGCGGGAATTTGCATCGGTATGATTGTGTAAATTTACCGCACGACAAACTAAATTACGTTATACCTATTTTTGAAAAAAATGATCATAAAAACTAACTAAAATTGCACGTTTTATTGCGTTTTCCAAAGCTGCTGAAGGCCCGAAATATGTAAAAAAGTGAAAAAAACTTGATAGAACAAATGACGCTCTTTTGTATAATATACTTTATTTAATAATTACAGTAAACCCAATTTTTCAGATCCGCAAAAAGCCCTCTATATGTCATTCTATTCTACAATATCTGCTGCGGTACTATCCAAAATTTGACGCACATCATTTTCCAACTTCCGATGATTATCACAAAGGTATTTTTGGGCCCCAAATTTCCGTATTTTCCGGTCCAGGAACCAATGATTCCGAGGGATTCCCCATTAATGGCCGTGCTGGCCGTATGGTTTCTACACCTCTGGTACAATGCCACCTATGTCCATATTATAATGGCCATTAACAGGTACGTTTTATGCCACATTTTGATCCAGATGTCTTGTCTTTTTCTTGAAAATTTTTGCATCTGATCTCAATATCCCTGGGGGTCTGGTCTGCATTTCCGCCTTCAAGGTGTAAATTTTTGTAGGAAGAAATAGGTATTTTTTTGTACTCAAAACCGCATTTTAAAACCTAAACTGTACGAAGTGTAATTAAAAAAATATTGCTTCTCAAATGAAACGAAAAAGCATAGGTTACTCAAATTTTAGGGTCTCCGCTCTGTGCTGGCCCCGAATCAGCGAGTGTTTCACGGTTAAAAATATCATAAAAATGCTGATTTTGGCGTCAATTGGAGGGATGTGTACGTCGATGTACACGCAACACTACTCGAGCTGTTGTCGGTAAGCTTCGTGCCTAGAATTTGGTCTAAATAACTGTTTTCACCCCAAAAAATTATTTGCGAACTTTTCTCTCAACAGTTCTTCAATTTTAATAATACTAATTATATTGTTAAAATTTTGTCTAAGAGGTACGCTTCAGCATCTACTTCGAGCCAATCACCTACGGCTACAACTATATGCCAAATTACGGTCCGAATATGACGTTCAATGTCTCCCAACTCCTCGTCGATTTGCCACTTGAAAGTGCGGTGTCGCTAATTTGCGTTGCTTCGTACTTTTGGGTAAGTAATTACGCTCCATAATTTTCTGTCAATCGATCGTTAGACACTCTTCCTATTTGAAAACGACCACAAATCGTCGGTTTTTTTACAAACCAGTGGAGAATGTCCGCTTCGCGGCCCTTTTCCACTGGCCCCCATCTAGGAACCATATATTCCCCTTCCGTTTTCCGAGCCTGCGGCGCAAGAGCCTGACTCTATGAACCATTCTCTGGCCTGCGGCGCTAGCTACTGGCTGTTCTCCAGGATTTGGCCTGCGGCGCTAGAGCGAGGGACTGGCCTAAATTTCGGATACCGAGAGCCTCGAAATATGTTGTGTTGTTGAACTATCAAAAAGCAAAAAAGGTAAATCTGCCGACGATCCGAACCCACGCCTATGCGCGTGGTGGACCGGGCGTCTAGCCATTATACCAAAGACGGCATGGGGAAGGGTGGTGGGAAAGGCCTCTTCTGTGCTGGGGGCGGGTTAATCCGGGAGAGAAGCTTCCTGGTAACTTTACAAAATCGCTATTTTTAGTCTGAATGCGCCGATAATTTGTAGAACTAAAAAAGATGCGCGTGATCCCCACTATCGAATACATAAGTGGTCCAAATAACAGACCGAGATTCCATCAGGGCTTCGATTTATGGCCTGGACACCATGGCCCGTAGCCCATTTTGTTAAGGATTTTCACCATTTTGTTTGTAAAATCGTTAAATCAAGGAATTTCGAAAAACGAAAAATCTCTGGCAAATGTGTTTCTCCACCTCCATGCCAAAAATCAGCGCGAAATTCGGCCTGACGGCCGAGAAATCGGCTGCACAGAAAACAGACATACTTTTCTCGCTTATAGGATAGGATTTTTTTACAAATTTAAGGTATTCGCCTATATCTACCGTATGCAGAAACGGGCCGGACTGAAGGGCCGAGGGCATCGGAGAGAGATTATGTAATTTTTAGTCAAAATGCCTGGATTGGCTGTCCTTTTAGGTGCTGTGTCCAGTGCTGTCTCGTCTTCTCGTTCTACTCTTTTACCTGGGCCTCATTTCACGTATTTCCGAGACTAGGCTTTACCTCAATGGAACCCTACGCTTTTACTACCATTGTCTACAACATTGATTGCGGCATTAACTCGATAGTTTTGATTATCAATAATGAAGAGGTGAACGCCGGCTTTTGACCTCTTTTTTGGTAAAAATGACGCTTTCAAAAGCTAAATATCGTAGATTTGAGACGAATTTTGTCTATTTTTCGCTCTTTCTGAGTCAGCGCTTGTTTTTGCTTTAGATTTTCTTGTAGGTAACGAATTCTCATAAGTATTCTCACGTAGCCAATGATTTTTGGGTTTTTGGAATCTTGGGTTTTTTCAGGTACGTCGCCAAATGAGGAACGCCATTGGGAGCCGTCCTGAATTCTCTGCCTCCCACCCGGAAGCCGCGTCAAAATATACGGTAAAAGACGAAAATGAGGTTATTAAATGTGTTTTCAGCCCGAGAAACCGTCGCCTACATCGGCCTGAAGCTCAAGTTTTGTCTTGAATAAATCCCGGAACTTACAGGGGTGTAAAATTAACATGCAGAAAAAATCCAAGCTTTCCCTAGTGATTATGAAGTACTTCACAAGAAATGTATCCATTGTTTAGGACAAACAAAAAAAAGGAAAACGGAAGGAAAGGCAAAAAGCGTTGTTTCACAAGGAAAAGAATTGCAGACTTCAATGTGTTCTGTGGTTTTTTAATAATCAAAAATCACTGAAATGCCCTGAAAATACACTAAAAGAACACTCAAATACCCTATAAAGCGCCAGAAAAAAAGTTTCTAATCAGGTGCTAACTTAACGTCCGGACCAAATTTGGACAGGTTGGGAGCGTTGGGATTGCGATGAGACTACGCTATGCTCCATGCTGACACTCTCTTTAGTGCGTCCTAATCCATCAATTTCCTTGAGAAACTATACCCGGTATCTTTTCTGTCTAGACCACACCCACCTACCGTATGCCAATAACCTTTGAACGTGCAAAAAATGAGCATCTAGCGATCTAGTTATCTCAAAAAGCCACTCCTATTATCTAAAAATCATTTTTAAGAATTCCACGTAAAATTGACGGTACCGATATTAACGTATTGCTTTCAAAGAGTGCGCCGCGGTAATCCGGTGGATAATTTTCGCAGCAGATAAGAGATATATAAGCACTCTGAGGTACAATGGCTACCGATTATCCTCAAAAAAACACAAATCCCAGCTTCAGGAAAATGCTTGTCTGGTTTTTGGGCCACCGCCTAGTCACCGTATCGGGAGAAGGAATTTCCCAGGAACCTGATCATTTCTTGGATACACACCGAAAATAACGAATACTGAAAAAATTCGTGACAGTAGTTTTTTGACTACTCAGTTTTTAGATTTGGCTTAATAAAATTTCTAAAACGCCTTACTAAATTGAAATTTTAAAATCAACCCCGCAGTAACAAAACACAAAAAATAGAAATTTTCCAAGAAGATCTGAACTAACAAGCTTTAATTCAGTTTCTCAAATCAGCGATATTTTTAGATTGAAAATAAAATCTTTTTCATTATCTTCAACGTAAAACCGTCGTTTTTTGTAATTGTAATTTTAATATTACCAGGGTTGAAAAGCCGCTTCGCGACTTTTCAACCCTGGCCCCGTCTGACCCCATTTTATCCTTCACTTTGCATAATTGTCCTGAACTGAGATGACAAAAATGAAAAATAACATCTTCTACCCCTTTATATAGTCGAAAGCCCGGTTCCGGTCTATGCTAAGTTTTTCTAACAAAGAGGTTTTCACAAAAACTTAAATTTAATGTCGAAAATAGGTAATTTTGTTAATTCTGGTATGCGTGCAGTCATCTCCAGACCATTACGCACCTAATGACGTATCATACATACCTTAAAACTAAGCCCCTATCGAGATAGATTTACCTACATAATGCCGATTCACAGAATGCCGATTTACAGAATGCCGATTTACAGAATGCCGATTTTACAAAATGCCGATTTACAGAATGCCGATTTTACAAAATGCCGATTTACAGAATGCCGATTTACAAAATGCCGATTTACAGAATGCCGATTTACAGAATGCCGATTTTGCATAATTTGGGTTCTACATCCAAAAATACAAACCGGATCCCCATAAAAACATTATCCGGCTTGGCCATGGCGAAATTTTACGAAATTTTTTTCCGCGTAGGGATCAAGGATTACGCGGAAAACGCACGCCTCGCGGCAAGTGTCAACGCATGCCTTTTTCGCTGGTCGCCGACCCATTCAACGTGCTCAGCCGCAGCGACAAAACTCGACGATTCATTATTATTTCTTGGTCGATAATGCGTCGAGAGGAAGGGAAAACTGTTTGATAGAAGAATTTAATTTAGTAACCAATGGGCGGCCCCCTTGGTAACGTGGAACTAGGGTTTCTCTGAAAAAAAGAACATAGTAAAGCTAGGCCTCAGGTCAGGTCGGAGAATGTTTTTTTTCTGGCTATCCGGTTTGCATTTTTGGATGTAGAACCCAAATTATGCAAAATCGGCATTCTGTAAATCGGCATTTTGTAAATCGGCATTCTGTAAATCGGCATTTTGTAAATCGGCATTCTGTAAATCGGCATTCTGTAAATCGGCATTTTGTAAAATCGGCATTCTGTAAATCGGCATTTTGTAAAATCGGCATTCTGTAAATCGGCATTCTGTAAATCGGCATTCTGTGAATCGGCATTTTCAGCCTATACCATCGAGATATCCTCCGGACAGACAGACGGAAGTGGATGCAAAGTGGCACACACACACACACACACACACACACACACACAAACACTATTTTTTTATATATAGTAGGATATTATCAGAAACTATTTAGATAGATTTGACCCCGAAATGGCAAAAGGTATCGCCCATGTTCTACTCGCCGGCCTGGTGGGTACCGTACAACTCTCGATGCTGGCCATCAATATTCTTGTAATGTACTTCTTTATTCGGGGGAAGTTGCACAGGTTGGTTTTTACCCTTGCGAATTCTAAAATTAGCCTGCGCAACCGTATCCTTTTCCTACTGTATTTTAGATCCGCAAAAAGCCCACTCTACGTGATCCTCTTCTATAATATTTGCTGCGGAACTATACAAAATTTGACACATATTGTCTTCCAGTTGCCGTTAATCATTACCCAGGTACTAGGCATCACGTTAATATACGCAAATTCGGACTCTAGGAGCCTCTAATTAATAAAGATACTCCTTTAATGGCCTTCATCTCGGTATGGTTCCTACATCTGTGGTACGACGCCACCTATGTTCATATTTTAATGGCAATTAACCGGTACGGAATGACTGGTTTTTCTGGAATAATGGTGAAAACTACGCAACGCTACTTCTTACTGCATCAGCATTACTTACTTTAAAAATATTCTAGAGTCTCCGCTATGTGCTGGAAAAACTTGAACGCCGTCTTCACACCGAAAAACATTGTCATAATGCTCATTGCCGTATCTTTGCTTGGTGCGTGCACATCACTGTACACGCAACACTTCTCGAGCTGTTGTCGGTACGCCGATCAACCTGTTAATACTAGAGTTGTTATTCGACCCGGGTCGAAATGGTCGAAACTTTTGTAGGCTCCCACAGCGAAAACATTGTAAAATTCATAACTTTTTTCTAAAGAAGAATTCCGCGATTTCGTCTTCATTTTTGATTCTGTGAGATCCTTTCCTACATTTTGAGTCCTTAAACTATAAGTTTTCATGCTAGAATCACAAAGAACGTCACACCACGCGCGCGGAACAAGGCAAGCAGGCCGTTCTTTATGATTCTAGCATGAAAATTTATAGCTTAAGGACTCAAAATGTAGGAAATGATCTCACAGAATCAAAAATGAAAACGATATAGCGGAATTCTACCTTAGAAAAAAGTTATGAATTTTATAACGTTTTTGCTGCGGGTGCCTACAAAAGTTTCGACCACTTCGACCCGGGTCGAATAACAACTCTAGATAATACCCTCTTTTAGTATCTATTTTGAGCCAATCACCTACGGCTACATGTATATGCCAAATTACGGAAGTGAGATGACGTTTAACGTCGCACAACTCTTCGTGGATTTGCCATTGGAAAGCGGTGTATCTATCGTTTGTGTGGCTTCGTATTTTTGGGTAAGAGAAAGGAAGGGAGAGAGCGAGAGAGAGAGAGAGAGAGAGAGAGAGAGAGGCAGAGAGAGAAGCGAGCGAGAGAGATAGAGAGAGAGAGAGAGAGAGAGAGAGAGCGAGAGAGAGAGAAGGGGCTAGGGAGACAGCGCGCGCGCGAGTGAGAGCGAGCAAAGGCAATTTTTTAGGTCTTTGTCTGCATTTACCGGATGAAAAAGCAAGCCGGCCTAAAAGGATCCAGCAATAGAAGAGAGATCATGTAAGAAAGATTTTTTCGTTTTTGCTGATATTCCGTGGTTTATAGTTCTTTACACATTTATCAAATTTTAGGTGCTGCGTGCAGTGCTGTCTAGTCTTCTCTTTCTACTCCTTCACCTGGGCCTCGTTTCACATCATGCCCAGGCTAGGCTTCACCTCGATGGAACCCTACGCTTTTACGACTATTGTATACAACATTGATTGCGGCATTAACTCGATAGTTTTGATTATTAATAACGAAGAGGCATGCTATAGGAAATTACGATTTAATAGTTAAAAATGCCTACAAAATCAGAATCTAGGTCCGACGCCAAATGAAATCCACCATTGGCCATGCTGTGCCTAGTATAACTAGAACTACTGCGGCAGATGACGCTTCCAAATATAGCCTCGTAGGGACCAAGATGAAGCCAGTATTTTTTATAATTTTAGGCCCGCGACAAAGGCTCCAAAGTGGCCTCATCGAAAGCTTAAAACGAGGGCTAATTGATTCTTCTACTAACCTTACTATTTATTATTTCCTACTGTAAAAAAAATAACTATTTAAATTTTTTATGTCTCTTTCTAGACCGAGACGATCAATCTCCCCAGCTATCCTCATAAAACTTGATTTATCGCCCATTGTAAGCCCTGGGAACTCTCCCCGACTTTCGATTCTGTTATATTCTATCCAATTTCTGACAAAATAATGCGAATTTTACTCTTATTTATCGTCTTATTTGTATTTGCGGTGCCGAATGAGGTAATTTACTTAAAACACTGGTTTCTGAAGTTATGTGTCTTCGCGATAACGTAAAAAAAACTCGGTGCAAGTCAAACTGAAATGAGTTTGCGTTTTAGGCCAATAAATCTCGCGTTTTGGACGGGCCGGAAGCTGCCGAAGCTACAAAAATAACAACCGAAATTCCGCCGCAATTCGTAGCATTGTATAAAAAGTATCCTCTTGCCCCATTTATGGGACCGTGAGGTGTATTCTTTCTACTGTGTCATTCTTAATAAACCCTGTTTTAAACCAAGCAAGTACTTTGTTGTCACACTTGAAAGAATTTGAGTTAACCTTCCAACGAAAAGGAGCTCTTCGTGCCTGATTCCCGTTTTTCTATTTAATAAATTGTAAAAAAAATAAAGAGAAAACCCGTGGGTTAACATAACACCTCAGATACATTATGAGGAATCGCAATAAATTCAAACAATGCAGATATTAGTGCTCAATTTGCCAATTTGATTGCCATCTGCCCTCGACAAGGTGTACACTTTGATACAATGGCCGTGGGGAGTCAGATTACGCGAGGGAAATCCCGCGCGCCACTCGTCTCTAGTAAAGTTCGGTTGTCTTCGTTTGAAGCCCGGGTTTCGTTCATTTCAACGCGTCAATTTGCTACAGAAATGTCGACAAAAGCCGAATCGAGGTTTGTTTTGTTTAGGAATCGCGAAGGTATAAGGAAAATCCGATCTAATAAGTTAACTAAAGTATCTCAATTCCTACAAAAATTGCATTTAGCTTTGGCTTATTTTAAGAGAATACGTTGATTTATACAAATTTAGATGTTTTGTAGCGATAAAAAGGAAAATTCTACGTTACGCTATGTTAATAAGATCAGATTTTCAACTAAAATAGTTGTAGCTCGATCGTTTATGCGTTTTCGGCGGAAAAAAGGTAAACGGAACTTTTTTGAACTAAGTTTAGACTTTTAAAAGTTCTATTGTTGCAAAGAATAGCTTTATTTATACAAATTTATAACGTTTCTATCGAATTATCCTCTATTTTTCAGTTCTGCCGACGACATCCGCCGCAGCAAACGCAAATCATGCCCCTCTGATGTGATGAAAACGCGATGTGCCGTCACATGTTGTGGAAATACAGAAGATGTAAGTGAATCTACTCTTATAATTATTATGTTTTTAGAGCAAAACCGAAAACGGCAAATTCGTCGAGTTCTTCGGCCTGCCCGACAAGCACGACAAGGAAACGAACCGGAAACAGTGGGTGAAAAACGTGCGCGGGATTGCCGGCATGTTGCCGTATCAGCAGAAGGTGGGAATTTTGGTTATTTTGTTCAAGTTAATGGTGTTCTATCAAAGTTTTCACTTTTAGATCTGCTCCGTTCATTTTGTCGACGGCCATCCCACGAAGGAAAATCCAGTCCCGACGCTTTTGCTCAGCAAACGAAAAATTGTGCCCGGACCGGAAGCCAAGTAAGCTTACTTTGTATTGTTTTATTATGAAAAGTCGAATTATGATATTTTTAGTACTATAACTTTTTCAGAAAGCCCCGTTCGATAAAGGAGGAACTCTTTGATGAGGATGAATACGACGAATTCGGAGGCTACGATGAAAAAGCGCACTCGTCGGCTTCTACAGCTCCGTTCTATCGGCGGAGTGAGTATTGATCTCGATTATTTTGTTTATAGTTATATAGTTATAGTTGAAAAACCTTTATTTTTTACAGAAGCTCCCTCCGACCCGAACTTCATGGTAAATTCAACGGACGCTAAGGCAATCTTTGAGCATCTCGGCCAAATTCGAGTGAAAGGAGATGAAGGATGTTGCAGGCGGATTTTGAATGGAATGCGAAGGTTCGTTAACTCATAATTGACTATTTTTATGCGTTACGTCGTGTAATTAGCAAAATATCACTAAATATATAATTCTTATGTTTTTAGACAAGCCCGCTACATGAACGCGCAGATGCGGATGATGGAGAACATTACACAAGAGGTTGAGAATTATAAAAAGGTAATGAAACTCATAGTTTTTACTAAAAAAATTGTCTTTGACGATTACTTTGAACTTTTAATAGAAATATCTTATTGAAATACCATTATTTTTAGATTTAATTATTCGTATTAATTAACATTTTTTCTAATAAGAAATTTTGTTAAAACTATTCTTTCAGCGCTAAACTGCAAACTCCATTTTCAGAATCCAGGCGGCGTGGGCGGCTGGGCGCTGAACGATTACCTGGCCCGGTTTGGTCTTCGCCATCAGCAGGGCTACAACCCGGAAACCCGCCATTTGGCCGGATACACAGCCGCCGACCCCGCTGCGCTGCCGCGCCAGGCTGCAGCCGTCAACGCTCTGTTCGACCACCATGATGATGAAGATGAGAATGACGAGGGCGGGCCCGAGTTGGACGAGTTTGCCGTTGAGGACATGATGCGAGAGGTGAGAATTGAAGTGATTTCGTCGCGTTGGTAAAAGGGGAAACCAATTCGTTTAATAGTAGTTTTTTAATGTTATTCTTAATGAGTTTCGCTGCGCTTTGAGTCGAAAACTATTAAAGAAGCTTTACAAGTTGTGTAAAAATTTCAGAGCTTGGTTTTGGTTTAAAAAATCCACATTTACTTAATTTTTTAGTACAATCAAGCTACATTTGAAGCGGAAAACGAAGTAGCAATTGCTTAAAATTGC
Source organism: Mesorhabditis spiculigera (assembly GCA_958295435.1). Taxonomy (NCBI): domain Eukaryota; kingdom Metazoa; phylum Nematoda; class Chromadorea; order Rhabditida; family Rhabditidae; genus Mesorhabditis; species Mesorhabditis spiculigera. The sequence goes on from CATQJA010000378.1 coordinate 85,393, forward strand.
GGTAGACAATCGACCGTTTTGGCTTCAAAAGGACATATTTTGTCTTTTTCGCTAAAAATTTGTAAAATCCGTTTAAATTCAGTATAGTCAATCCGTTTAAAACCATAAAATGAGTTTCGAAACCGGCATACCAAACAAAATTTCATTTAAACATTATTTCCAGGGCAAAACCGACACCGAAAACGACGACGAGGCCGCCCCGGATTTGACAGAAGAAGGTCAAGATTCGCAAGCTGAACATCAGGAAGATGAAGAAGACGATGAGGAAGAGGATCAGGGCGCACGCGACGACCCGGATGACTCGGATTATCATGAATGAGCTTGATTAAACGATTTCTGTGTATTTCCTCTTATATCGATTCCCTTTCCCCGTGTTTTTGTCCTAATTTTTCACGTTTTTACGTTGTTGAATTTTTTATCAGAGCGCAACTCTCATTGTCGTACAGTTCGCACTAACCCGGCGCATAAAGTATTAGATTTTAGAGGTGAGAACGGGAAAAAGTGACAGATTTTTGCAAAATTTGAAATTGCAAAGAACAAGCTGGGTTTTCCAAGAGTCCGGCCGCCCCATTGGGCCAAAAATATACTTTTTGTTTTTTGAACAGGGCCAACGCTTTTAGCCCAGTTTTTAGCGATTAAATTTGGGCGCGGGTGTTGGTTTGCGGGTGCAAAATGGAGTTGTCCACCTGGGTGGATAATAACAAAAAATAGATTCTTGGCCAGGAAAGTTAACGGGCTATATCAAGAAAAACTCAATATTTTTTCTTTAATCTACAATTTTAATCCTGTAATTAGTGAATTTGGTTAAATTCTTATTCACGCATAAACTTTACATATTTTGCATTACCAAACTAGGACACAAAACCAAAAACTTCTTTAAAAATTTCAACTTTTTACACATCTTTAAAAATCAAGAACAACTTGAAATATTACAGACTTTCCTGAAACCACTAGTCGAATAGCTACGATTACGTCACTAGACATTTCCGGAATGATACGACCCCCCCCTGACAATGCAGAAGCACCTCAATAAATATATAATTACAGAGATTTTGTAAAATTGCTACGCCAAACGCAATCATTCTTCGATTTACTCCTGAAATATCACACCTATTTCCTCACGTACAACTTGTCCATAGTCGCAATTCGTAGTTTCCTGCGAAACTAGCATAATCAAGGCTACTCGTTTATGAACTCGTTATACTCTCCAAACCCGTCTGATAGTCCAATAAGCACGAGTTTTCCGCCCGCAGCTACCGTACCAAAATCTTTGCGCCAGAATAATTTTTGGCCATTCCTATTGCCTATTTTTGCAAAACAACGCCCTCCCCCACGAATAGAAAACAGCTGGCCACAGAGACCACCTGGTAAAAATTTTGCATTTTTCATTGCCAGTGCTTCTATTTTAATAGAATATTTATGGGGATTTTGCGAGAAATCATGTAAAAAAAACAGCGCAGGGAAGGCATAGGATGTCGGCGTTCGGGCGGAGCATTTTGTAGCCTTTGGAGGCTGCGCTACACTACTATGATTCTCTAAAAGTTTCTTTTCAAAGTTTTTATTTTACTTGATGCTCAACGAGTACGAGAAATCGATCATATTTTGTTATTTGAACCTTAAAACTTGTTATTTGGTGCGTGTGGTTCGTAGTTTCCTGCGAAATGGAACCAATTTTTCGGCCATTGCCCTGTTTAGGGATACTTTGTTCGCTTCTGGAAAGTCTGGAAAACTGAAGTCATTTGGGTGCGAAAACACGTATTTTCGAAACACTTTTCGTTAAAGAAACCCGTTTTATTTCGCGCAGGCGCCTCTAAAGTTTATAAAGTTTTCTTGAGTTTAGGCATTAATTAATGCTTTGTGCCAAGCATAATCTTGAAGTACCGAGTTTTAAAAAACAGACATTTGACGCTTCGCCATAAAAAATGTAAATTTGATTTGATTAAGTTTTTGTTACGTTCGTTTGGCGAACTATAGACACCGTTTGTCATTTGCACGATGCACCGGAAACTTAAACTCTCTAGGGACCGATTTAGCACCCCTTACGGTTTTTTATTTTATATGCCGAGTCGTGGCTGGGGGGGATTTCTAGTTTATTCTCGCTGCCTTTGGACGTTTCGGGCCCTCGGTTTTTCGGAAAATCAACCCAGATTTTTTTTAGAATGTTGACCACGATCCACTTTATCGAATGGTGTATCGCCGCATTTCTAAATATCCTCGTGCTCTGCTTTATTATACGGTATTCACCACAAACGATGGGAAAATACCCCTGGCTGCTGGCCGGCTACACGTTTTTCAACATGTTCTTCGGCACGCTGGACGTGATCCTGGCTCCGGTAAGTTTAAAGGGGCTCGGAAGTTAGGTCCTTGTTTTCACTACCGGATTATACAAAAATTTGAAATCTATACCTTGAAAACCTCGTAAAATGCATAATCGTCTGTTGAAACCTCCATTCCGCTATACACCAAATTCCAGGGATTTCCGGTCATATCTCCTAATTCCATATCTCCTAAAGTCATATCTCCTAAAAAGTCATATCTCCTAAAAGTCATATCTCCTAAAAGCATTTCTCCTAAAAACCTTGCTTCAGGAATTCAGTAGATACAAGCAAAAATTTTTGTAATTTTTTTCGGAACATCTACAAAACCGCCCACAAGTTTCGAAGAAACCCGATTTGAACATTCTGAGATGGTCGGATAATAGTGAAAAACATCGGATGAAACGCAAGCTAGCTGTAAATTAAAGTGCACGTTCAGGGAGGGGCCGTGTACTCGCCCCAACGTGTACACCCTATGGACGTTGGGACCGCGCGCGTTGCCTGCCCGTGCCGTGGGAGGCCATTCCCCCTCCTTTCCGGGGTGGGGCGCCCCTCAGCCCCTCGCCAGCTTGCACCTGTGGCTGACTGGTATGCGACCGTGTCTCCCGATCGGGAGGCCCGGGTTCGACCCCCGGTCGCGGCAAAAATCTTTGCTTTCTTGCCCAAAAACGTCCCTGAACGTGCCCTTTAAGCAAAAGTTTCGCGCCTGTGAAAAGCGAAAACATATCATATCCGATCTCAACATAAAAAGGGAAGTGAGGTTTTTAGTTCGGGTTTTCCGAAGCGTGCCGGCGGTTTTGTAGATGTTCCGAAAAAAAATTACAAAAATTTTTTGCTTGTATCTACTGAACTCCTGAAGTAAGGTTTTTAGACTTTTAGGAGAAATGACTTTTAGGAGATATGACTTTTAGGAGATATGACTTTTAGGAGATATGACTTTAGGAGATATGGAATTAGGAGATATGTATTTAAGAGATATGGAAATGACCCAATTCCAGGCACCGTACATCATCGGGAGGACGTATCTCTGCGTCTCTTGGGGAGAGATCCTCACCGATCAAACGCTTATCTATGTGCTGATGGTGTTGTATTGTAGTGGATTCTCGCAATTGCTAGTTTTCTTGAGTTTTCAGTTCTTCTATCGATACGTCATCGTGTGCAAGTGGGTTTTCCCTAAATATCTCTGCTAGTTCCTCTCGGCTTTTAATGAATGTCAGTGTTTATAACAATTTTAGATCCTACTGGCTGCCAAAATTAAAATTGTGGCGCACCTTGCTAGGTGGTGTTGTGCTCTATGTCTTGGTTTGGTACGTTTTATACTTTTTACGACGCCTAGTTGATTGGATTTTTCTGTATTAACAATTTTCAGCGGTACCTGGACGCTCAACAGCCACATTGCCCTCAATTCCGATCCAGAGATTTTTAATTACACAAATTCGCGATACCAAAGGCTGACCGGAAGATCGGTGATCGGCACCGGATCGTTGGCGCAGGCTTTTGAGGTACGGCGCACTTTAGATTTGCGTTTTCCCTTTAAAATTTCAAATCTGTTAATTCATTTCTTAAACTCGTAATTCTTAAATCACTTAAACTATTTGAAAACCTTAAAAACAGGAACTGGGTAGCAAATAAACCGCATAAATTTGGAAGTAGAATCTGGGACTTTCCCAGCGCATTTCGCGGGAAGGCCACAGGTCCAGAATTTGGAAGCCGGATTTGCAAAAAAAATCCGGGTTCCGGAAAAGCAATTCCCAAAATTTTGAGGAAATTCGAAAAGGGGCAATGCTGTATTTAGCAAAAAAATGGATAAAAGAAGCGATTGATAGAGTATTTGGTTTGGTAATAATTTTTTAGTCAAAGCTGATTTTCAGGGCGTCTCCACCCACATCATCATCCGGTCTTACATTGGAATGGCTGTATTTTCGATGGTTTTAACGTTCACTTGGTCGATAATTATCTACTGTGGATGGGCATTAAATAAAGTACAATCTTTCACGAGTTTTATTAAATACTTCCAGACCCTGGAGGAAAAAGGGAAAAGCTCGAAAACGAAGCTACTGCAGAAGGAGCTATTCAAGGCATTGATTTTTCAGGTAAGGGCTCTAATTAGATTAAATGGTTTCGCTACTTTGATAGCGTTTATTAAAACGATCGTTTAGCTCCTTATTCCTTTCCTCACGGTCTATTTGCCAATGTCGTTTTTCTTCGCCAGCGCTATTATCGGCTTCGAGAACTGGGATACAGAGATAATTTGCATAATGCTGATGCTCGATCCAATATTGGAGCCGCTAGTACTACTGTATTTTATCAAATGCTATAGGTAAGTGAGGTTTTCTAAGAGAAGCCTAATAAAACACGTGCATTTCTTCGAACAACTAGGCTCGAAACCGGATACTGGTAAATACTGGTAAAACACGTTTTTTTTCATCCGAGAAATCGCTCGAGGCCTGATTCTACACGTCGTTAATAGGAAAATGTCCGAGTAATCCCTTATGCTTAAATTTCCGCTTAAATTTCCCCATTTTATGAAGCTTGTCTCAAGCTCGTGATGGGATTTGTAGCATAATTCTAATGCTCTGTCTAGCGCAAAAAGCAAGGGAACAGATAAGAGTTTGCTTCGTTGATAGGTGTGTAGCGTACCTTTCAGGAAACCCCTATTCGCATTCTTGTGTTGTGGAAGAACTACGATATTTGGTGTGAAGATTTATGATACGGTACGTTGCAGAGACAGAGCGAGAGGGAGAGACACAGAGAGAGAGAGAGAGAGAGAGAGAGAGAGAGATGAATAATTTATATTTTTTTAGTCCGGCACGCGCTACAAAAACACCACCGGAACCAACACGAACAACCAAGTTGTTCCGGAAAGTACGGCAAGCCGGGGAGATCCTTCCCTACGGGATTCAACCCCAGAAGAAGACCAACCAACTTTATGATATTCAGGGTTTTTTTATGAATAAATGTCTTCCTATGTGATTAAATCGCCACGCTGCATCGAGGGGCACGAGAAGAGAAGAGAGAAGAGATACGGCAAATTTGCAACAATCTTCAAAGTTACATTTTTATGAAAGCGCGCCATGTTACAGCACCTTTAAAAACATGAAGTTACGGTGATTTTGCTCGCAAAAATTGAGGAAAATTAGATCGAATGCATCCCCCAAAAACCGCAAAGTTTTACAACGCTTGTAAAATTGCATTTTTAATGAAAACAGTTTTTTGAAGATTGTTGAAAACTCTCGGTTTCAGGGCTTTCGAATGGTGGAGCTATTATTCTGGTCCGATAATTCTGCGTCGAGTTCAAGGGTGTTTTTTGTTGGGACACTCTGGTGACAATCCCTAACCTGAAACGAGACTGTAGTATAGTTTATTAGGTGTTCTCTTTTATTTTCCTGCCGCCTAAAAGCCAGAACAGTTCTGTGCTGCTCGAAAAATCGCTGATTCTTCAGGTGTGGTGCAGTCTCACGCTAATATAAGCCACGTTTGGCGCGGATCTCTGGAAACCACAACCAAAAGCCGTCGAAACTACGATACCGCCACCGAAACTGACTAACCGTTCGCCCAAGAAAGGCCCGAATTTCGAGGGCAGATCTGTTTCCTTTGTCGGACTCGGGGAAAATCCACTAATTTTTGTGGCACCGTGAGAGAACCGAAGGACGGTATAAATTACCCGATTCCCTTTTGCAAAATCACTTTTAACACTCACCGCATGGCTGCCAGCTCGTCGTGATTTTTACAATTTGCTCTCCGCCACGCAAAATGATCTCCAGCGCGAACGTGCATATCGCAGAATGGGGCGTGGCTGCGGTGCTGAATTCGTTGGTGTTGTTTTTGATCCTGCGCTACTCGCCGAAGACGATGGGGCGATACCCCTATCTACTGGCCGGGCATTCTGTTTTCAATATGATTTATACGACGACGGATGTCCTTGTTGCACCGGTGGGTGATAAATTGTAATTCAGACCGCCTTCGATCATACTATTGCGCTGCCAATAACTATTTGGGCACAAAAAAAACGCTCATTTCAAGAGAAAGGGTGATGATTTATTGCAGTCCACGTACATATTTGGAAGGTCCTACCTGATCATGTCACTAACCCGATTCCTCACCGACGACTCGCTCGTCTTCCACCTGATGGTATTCTACTGCAGCTGCTGTAGTGGGCTGCTCGTTTTCCTCAGCATTCAGTTTGTCAATCGATATGTAGTTGTTTGCAAGTAAGTACACGACTCTCTCCGGGTTTCAAAAGGTGACAAAGATATTGTAAGCATCAGATACCTAGATACCTAGATACCTAGACATACTACTAGACATACATGCCAGACATATCTAGACCTAGACAGATACCTAGAAAAGCTTTCCTTCATCCCGGATCTCACACGTTAGGTTTTCTTAGCCCTCATTTTTCTTATTCAGGACCGAATGGTTGCCGCGTTTGACGCTCCATCGCACTTTGATGGCCGGACTTGGTTATTTCACCCTTAATTGGTATCTAGAACGAAACTATGGTTCTGACTATTAGCAGGGGGGGGAAATATCTTTTGGTTTTTCCACCTGTATGGTTTGGTCCCCCTGCAAACAGTCCAGAACCGAAACACTCTGGGAAAATCGGAGCAAGCACCTATGAGAGTTTTCAGCGGAACCTGGACGGTCAACTCGTATATATCAGGTTGGAAAGAAAGTAATGGCACAAAATCTTTAAACCGCTGTAAAAACCCGCAGGAACGTCTGATTTGAAAGTTTGATATATGGTTTGGTAGATCTTCGGATGCTTTATCACGAAACAACCCTCAAAACACCCAAAAACTAATGTACGCGAAAATACAGGCCTCAGAAGTTTCACGGAAAATTAGGTGAAAGCTTCTAAGCGAGATATCTCTGCATACAGGCATTTGCATACGATACTTTTAACACCAATAGATAGCCCTCGAGGAGTAAATATCGATAGATGTTGAGATCATCAAAATCGGACACTGGATGACCGAGATAAGGCCCCTAGAATTTTGGTCCACCTGTTAGAACTTTTCTCGAAATCCCATACATTTGGGCCTGCGTGAGCCAAAAACTGCTGCGTTTGCTTCAGCTCCCGAACCAAAATCCAGAAAATGCATTGATTTTGGAAGGCCCATATCTCGGCCATCCAGTGTCCGATTTTGATGATCTCAACATCTATCGATATTTACTCCTCGAGAGCTATCGATTGGTGTTAAAGGTATCGTATGCCAATGCCTGTATGCAAAGATATCTCGCTTAGAAGCTTTCACCTAATTTTCCGTGAAACTTCTGAGGCCTGTATTTTCGCGTACATTAGTTTTTGGGTGTTTTGAGGGTCGTCTCGTGATAGAGCATCCGAAAATCTACCAAACCATATATCAAACTTTCAAATGGGACGTTCTTGCGGGTTTTTACAGCGGTTTAAAGATTTTGTGCCATTACTTTTCTTTCCAACCTGATAACTTTGTACCCGGACGCTGAGATACTGGCAGCGAACAATGAGATATATAAGAATTTGACTGGACGGACCGCGATCGGCACGATGGGGTTAACGCAGGCTTTTGCTGTAAGTCCTTGGTTGTGGAACTGGGTTTTCGAGGCTTTGCGTAAAAGCGCCAATCGATTTTCTAGGGCGTCTCCACGCCGGTCATCATCCGTTCCTACATTGGTATGCTGACTTTTTGCACGATTCTTGGCATCAACTGGGTGTTAATTATCTATTGTGGATGGTCACTCAATGCGGTAAGCATCACCATATACACAGTCAACTCCTTTAGGCTCTAAAATTCCAGAAAGGCATCAGCTCAAAAACTAGGGCGATGCAGAAGGAGCTGTTCCGAGCTCTGATCTTTCAGGTGATGGGGATTTTTCATGCGACTATTTTCAAATTAGCTCATCGTCCCGCTCGTCTGCGTTTTCACCCCCATGGGCTTCTTCTTCATCTCCGCCATGGTCGGGTTCGAGAATTGGAACTCGGACGTACTATGTGTGATGCTGATGTTTGACCCGATTCTCGAGCCCGTGGTGTTGATGTACTTTACAAAATGCTATAGGTACGGCCAACTCCCCCCTGATTCTAAGATTTCCATGAATCGTAGAACACCACTTATGCGCTGGCTACCTTGCTGGAGACAACAAGTCCACGACACAGCGACTTCCTCGGTAATTTTAGCCGTTTATAATTTCCTAAACACGCTTTTTAGGGGCCCGTACTCAGCAAGGGAACGAAACAATCGAATACGAACACCCTGCCTGCCGTATCGCTTGGTAATGAGGAATCAAAAACTCAGCCAACACTCGCGCAAGGCGAAGGACCGGAACAAATGGAACTACACTTCTCTGGATCAAACAAATATATATCTAAATAAAAATTAAACAATTAGCCTTCCACCTGGAACATATCACATCGAATAAGCTCGCCAGCCCGCCAGCCAAGGATGGATTAACGTGTTTTTCGAATTAGGTCCAACAAAACTATCGTTTTGTAGCGGTATGGGACAACAAACAGAAGGTATGGCAAGGTATTATCTCACGAAACGTGAAGATCAACAATTTTCAAAGTCTAGCCTACCTGCTTACAATTCCAGAAAGTATTTCCCAATTCGCAACAAAGTTTACATCTATGTCTCTAATTACAAGTTTTTCCACGTCACCAAAACAATATGCCAAACCCCTCTTCCGCTTCGCTAATTTTGCATCCAAAAAGTGCGCATCCTGCGTCAAAAAGGGATTTTCGGAAATGCGTTACAAGATCTCCCCGAAGTCTAATTCAAATTAATTAACGCTCGAGCTGGGTTGAACATGGCTGACTAACCAGGCGTCTTTTGGGATTTTGAATTATGAAGATTCCAATTTTTATCCAGGTTCAGATTTTGAGGCTTCTTCGCAGATCTACCGTCTAATACCGCAGTTTCCGTACGATGATCTCCAGCGCCAACTTGCATATTGCGCAATGGTGCTGCGCTGTATCTCTCAATTCTTTTGTGCTTTTTTTGACCTTGCGCTACTCGCCGAAAACGATGGGGCATTATCCATATCTATTGGCTGGTTATATGATTTTTAATGTGGTTTACGTGAGCGTTGATGTGTTGGTCACACCGGTATGTATAGCAATACGACTAGCTAAATCCAAAAAAATTTCAGACCACCTACATCTTCGGTAGAGCGTTTGTGCTCGTGTCGTTGACCAAATTCCTTACCGACGATTTTCTCATTTTTATCTTGATGGTCATCTACTGTAGCTGCGTGAGCGGAATGCTTGCTTTCCTGACCTATCAATTCATGTATCGCTTCGCGGTCGTCTGCAAGTAAGTAACGCTGCCGTTAGAGATACTAGAGTTTAGAGCTGAATGGAAGCCCCGCATGACACTAGTTCGTACTCTATTTTTGGACTGCTTTACTATGTCATTAATAGGTATTGAGATCCCTCAACATATCGGTAATATAAATGCTTTAGTGCAATTTGGACCATTGATACGTGCATAACTCTGTATCCGGATGAGGAAATCCTCGTGGCAACGAATGCACGCTACAAGAATCTAACTGGCAGAGATGTTATTGGTACTCGAGGGTTGACTCAAGCTTTTTCGGTGGGTAGCGACGGGTCTTAAAAAATTAGGCCAGATAATAGCCGAAAGAAGACCAAACTAGAACAGCATTCGTACACGCAATCAAAACATTCTCCTGCGCGCGCAACGCAAACCGCGACGCGCCGAGTTACTCAAGCCTCAGGGGGCTGTGTGATTTTCATTTAGTTAAAAGTTCATTAATTATTGTCTTGTCACTTGCTCTGTTACAGCATTTTTCTTATTATTGTTATTATTTCCCAATAAATCCCATGAATCAGCTATTACCTTACAATTTTTCGTTCTAGGGTGTCTCGACCGCTATCATTATCCGCTCTTACATTGGGATGAGCGTTTTCTGCTCAGTTATATGCACCAATTACGTGATCATTGTCTATTGTGGATGGTCTTTGAATGCGGTAGAAACCTATTTTTTTTATTTATCTTTTTTTAGGCCCTAAACTTCAAATCTGGCATCAGCGCGAAAACGCGGACGATGCAACGGGAGCTTTTTCGAGCCCTAATTTTTCAGGTAACAAAAGTGTAATGAGGTACTTTCATCTGAATTTAGTTGATTGTACCACTAATCTGCGTCTTTTCCCCGATGGGCTTTTTCTTCCTCGCCGCGGTGACCGGGTTCGAGGACTGGAACTCGGATATCGTCTCGGTGATGCTGATGTTTGACCCGATTCTCGAGCCGCTGGTCTTGATGAGCTGCCTGAGATGTTATAGGTAAATTTTTAGCAATGTGATTAAAGGATTTATAAAATCTTCAGGGCACCGATGCTGCGCTGGTTCCATTGCGAGCGGAAGCAGGTCTATGACACGGCTGCTTCGGTATGGCTGCGCTCCCTTTGGCAACGATTTCTTTTTAGAGCCTCGGATATGTGCTGAACAGGGATACAAATAATACTACTTCGAATACCGCGGCATTATCCTCGCAGGGTGAAACAAATAGTTAACAAACCTTGCCGCCAAACGAGAACGAGTCGGCGAATGTGAATGTTTTGTGATTTGTGCTACTTTGGATTGCAGCATAGAATTTTGAAAATTTTTGGACATTGAAACTGAATGGACCAATTAGATTTTGAAGCATCTTAACAATCGTTATTTCAACGATTTCACGCTGGCTTTATCCTTTAAAAAGATAATAAAGTATTATGCACTTGTATGAAGGCCTGTGAACGTGCGCCAATGGGCATTTCTAGAATTTGATTGCTTTTTGAACAAGTGCTTTCACCAAGGTGTAATGTGCCGGAAAATACTTCCCATATCCAGGCATCCGGAAAGTAAGTTTCGGTGATTCTTCCAGCTTTAGAACCTGCATTGCTTTTGCAAAACTCCGAAATTCTCCGGTCTGAGCGTGAGGCTAAATTTTACCCTGGATGTGTCACCTTATTGCTTTAACTAGCGGCGAGGGAAAGGATTAGCGATTTTGTAGCGTCGTGAGACGACGAGTAAGATTTAGAAGACCAACACCTAGGTCACGCGGCTCACGCCCAAAACATACTTCTCCATGCCGTCTGAACAGTCGCATTCGCAAGGATGCATTGAATTTCTACAAAGCTTTATCCTGATTTCGCTAGATGACTAGGTCTCCTAAAAGCTGTTTTTTATATTTTTCTCAGAACAGAAAAATTCTTCCAACTTCAAAAATTCGCAGAAATCTTAGAACAGAAAAAAAATTTCATGCTCTAAGATTTGAAAAACTTGAAAAACTGGAGCTTCCAAAGTTACAACAGCTACTTCCAGATGTCACATTTGTGCCTGATTCCGTTGAGAATTTCGAGAACCGCTGATGAAATTGAACTAACAACTCGATTCTCGCTGCACAAACTCTAAAAATTAGTCCGAATCCGTGCCAATATGTGTTGAAACATCCGGTTGCTTTTTTGTGACGCTTCAGCACGTTGTAGCCAATTTACATTGCCGCATACCTGCAATTAGGCGCACGTTGTGATTGAACCCAAAAGTTTCTATGTAGTAGTTTCCACTTTCGGAATTGTCAGATGCTTTCTTTAGGCACCCTGAAAATTTATTTACTTTTTCAGCAAATGATTTCGAGTCCGAATTTCCATTTCACGCAATGGATAGTTGCTCTGATCTTGAACACCTTTGTATTATTTTTGATTCTGCGTTATTCTCCAAAAACAATGGGACGTTACAAATATTTGCTAGCTGGATATTCTATTTTTAATATGATCTACGTGACTACAGATGTTGTTGTGGCACCGGTGATTTGTACCACTGCTAGCCTTCAAGTTTGGCATTTTCAGTCCACCTACATCTTCGGAAGATCTTTCTTACTCGTTTCTCTTTCGGAATTGCTAACAGATCAATTTCTGATCTTCAATATTATGATCATATACTGCCACTTTGTCAGCGGGCTACTGGTGTTTCTCAACTTTCAGTTTATGTATCGCTACGTGGTTGTTTGCAGGTGAGCTAGTTTTTTAGCGAAATTCCCAAAAAGTCGTGTTTCATTGAAACGTTAATTTTTACATTCAGACAAATAAACAATCCCGGGACATTTTTGGGATAATTTTCTGTGAAATTCGAAATTTCAGGGCCGACTGGATGCCACGGCTGACCCTGTGCCGTACGTTGTTTCTCGGAATCGGCTACTACATTTTGAATTGGTATGAGAACTTCTGCAAGAAAATTAGAAAATTTGTTTGTTTTGTAAACAAGTTTGTACTGTACCAAGTAACTAAAATTTTTAGTGGGACCTGGACGGCAAACTCGTATATCACCTTATATCCGGATCCGGAAATTCTGGCAGCAAACAATGAAAAATATAAGAAGTTGACGGGGAGGGAGGCGATCGGGACGATGGGGTTGACGCAGGCTTTTTCTGTAAGTAACGATAACCTGGCTGCGAAAATGCTTTTTGAAGACCTTTTAGTTTTGAAAAACCGGCCTAAGCTATTTTCAAGTCGTAAAAATCCGTTTTAGGGCTTCTCCACTTCAACCATCATCCGCTCGTATATTGGGATGTTGACTTTCTGCTCGATTCTTGGCTTCAACTGGGTGCTCATTATCTATTGTGGATGGTCACTCAATACAGTAAGCTACCTTTTTCCTCCATCTAATCGGATTTAGGCCCTAACACTCAAGAAAGGCATCAGCACAAAAACTAGAGCGATGCAGACCGAGTTGTTTCGAGCGCTGATTTTTCAGGTATGAGCTAATTTTTCAACATATATCTTTTTATTAGCTAATTGTTCCTATCATCTGCGTCTTCTCGCCGATGGGCGTCTTCTTTATCGCCTCGATGGTCGGGTTCGATAATTGGTGCTACGATATCATTTGTATCATGGTGATGTTTGACCCGATCGTCGAGCCACTGGTGCTGACGTACTTTATTAAATGTTACAGGTAGGTTACCGAACTATGACTCTGATATTTTTTTGATACTTTTAGAGTACCAATCCTACGCTGGTTTCACTGCAAACGGCAGCGCGTTTATGACACCACTACTTCCTCGGTAACGGAAAACAGAATTTCCCTACTTTCATTTTTAGAGCGGCGGTCAAACCCGCAGTAAAGAACCGCGGCAAACAAATACCAATACGGTGGCAGTGGTCTCAGTTTCACATGAAGAAACTTCTGCTCCAAGACCGGTTGAAAATGAGGTGCAAGCGGATTTGCATCTCGGTTGATTCGATAAATTTTCTGATTCACGTTTTCTCTGGTGACACTGCCACGTTAGACCCTTCACCACCGCATCCAACGGGACCATTGCCTGCACATTCCATCGTTTTTTATTCACTCCAGGACCTTGGCCTCAGTTTATGAAGAAAACAGAACTATCCAAAAAAACCATTTGTAAAGGCGTGCGACGTCTGGCCGAATCGTGAAAAGAAACAAATAGTCGCCCTCAAATTCACACGATTTTCCAGATAATTAGGTCTCAGAGCTAGACCTCCCGAACCCCCCCCATATACCCCCCTTTACCCCCATTTACCCCCCAAAAAACCCCCCTCCCAAACCCCTCCAACCCCCCAAAACCCCTACCCAACCCCTCCCAACCCCCCAACACCCCCACCCAGCCCCCAAAACCCCCTCCCAACCCCCTATAGTGTATTAAGCAGAGGGTCGGGGGGTTCGATTCCCGGCCGCGGGGAAAACTTTTTGCTTTTTGGGTATTCGGTTCTGGGGGGTGTGACAAGCCTAGAGGACAGTCATTTTTTTTTCGAACTCTTTTTTAAAACACTACGACCCGGATTTTTACCCGGTGAATTGCTTTATTTGCTTTATTTGAGATTGTGGCTTGTTTTTATTTTCGGAATGACACCATTAATTGATTGTAATGCTATGCCCTACACAAATAACTCATTGGGAAACCGTTTTGCCCAAAATTGCAGCGCTTTGCCAGCCTTTAGCCTGGAAATGAAAATTCTGTCAAAAAGTTTGCTTTCAGGAAGATTTGGTGTCTAAAAAGTTGTCAAATCGCAGGTATTGTATATAGGAAAGCTAGTTTACACTTTTTAAATAGATTATGTGGTAGAAACCAACAAAAAAATTAGTTTAATCAATTGTTATCCATTGGCAACAAGCAAAACCGACAAAACTAACCAGTTTCCCACTTTTTTCGTGTCGTAATGGTTGTTCAATACTTGCTACAGCTAATAGTAAGCAAAAACAGAAGTATAATAAGTGTAGTTAACTTATAGTTTATGTATCGAACCCCCCTCCCAACCCCCCAAAACCCCCAAAAACCCCCCCAAAACCCCCCTCCCTACCCCCCACCAACCCCCCAAAACCCCCCTGCCCAACCCCCCACAACCCCCCTCCCCAACCCCCCAAAACCCCCCTACCCAACCCCCCTCCAACCCCCCAAAGTAGGGGTAAAGGGGGGGCGGGGGTTCGGGAGGTCTACTCAGATCCCTAACTAGGGAATGTTTTCGGGCGGACATCGGACCCAGATATGTGAGTATGTGCATCTTGTAGAGCTCGACGAGACGAATCGATTGATGTAACTTTTAGCTGCGGATACCCTTTTTTAATAAAGTTACAGCGGTTTAAAGTTTTTCGCGGTACCTTCATAACCCCTCCCCACACCCCAGCCGCCGTGCTCTGGTAGTCTAGTGGGTTAGTGGTCGGCGTCTGGGGATGGTAACGAGGGTACGGATCCGCTCACGATTTTCATTTTTTGCTTTTTGGTCGAAAGCTTCCATTTTGCATCCCGAAGGACTACATTAACTTTGTTTTCATTTTTATCTCCAGCACCCACACCAAAGAAGTTGGTGACAGTATTCATTGGTTTTTTTGCAAGTTTCACCCACACCAAGGCTGATGCCTATAGCTCGAAAAATCCTCTGTGTTCCGCTTATGTTTGTTTAATGCGGATTTGAGTAGAAAAATGAAAAAAAAGTTAATGTGGTCCTTCGGGATGCAAAATGGAAGCTTTCGACCAAAAAGCAAAAAATGAAAATCGTGAGCGGATCCGTACCCTCGTTACCATCCCCAGACGCCGACCACTCCCCCACTAGACTACCAGAGCACGGCGGTTGGGGTGTGGGGAGGAGTTATGAAGGTACCGCGAAAAACTTTAAACCGCTGTAACTTTATTAAAAAAGGGTATCCGCAGCTAAAAGTTACATCAATCGATTCTTCTCGTCGAGCTCTACAAGATGCACATACTCACATATCTGGATCCGATGTCCGCCCGAAAACATTCCCTAGTAAAGGTAGGTCGGCGCGGACCAGTCAGCCATAGCTACAACGTGGCGAGGGGGCGAGGGGTGCCCCACGCCGTAAAGGAGGGAAATGACCTGTCACAGCACGGGCAGGCAGTGCGTGCGGTTCCTACGTCCATAGGGTGTACACGTTAGGACGCGTACACGGCCCCTCCCCGAACGTGCGCTTTAACGAAGGTATGATTTCTAGTGTGCATCACCTTCACTAATCATCCGCTCCTATGTCGGGATGGGTATCTTGTGCGTGGTTCTTGGCGTCAATGGGGTATTTATATATCGTATCGTATTACGCGATATAATTAACTTATCGGCGAAACTTTATTTGATTTAGGCACTAAAATTCAAGCAGGGGATCAGCTCAAAAACCCGAACCATGCAGAAGGAGCTGTTTCGAGCGCTCATCTTTCAGGTACCAAATGCCTAATCGATCACGATCTTTAAACCGCTAGCTCATCTTTCAGGTACCAAATGCCTAATCGATCATGATCTTTAAACCGCTAGCTCATCATTCCGATCGTCTGCGTCTTCTCCCCGATGGGCTTATTCTTCATCGCGGCGATGGTAGGATTCGGGAACTGGAGCTCGGACATCGTCAGCGTCCTGGTCATGGTTGATCCGATTCTGGAGCCGCTTGTGTTGATGTGCTTCATTAAATGTTATCGGTAAGATGCTGGTAACTTGCTTAATTTGCCTTTAGAATTCCGATTTTACGCTGGTTCCATTGCCAACGGCAGTGGGTATACAACAACGCCACCTCATCGGTAATTCGAGGCTCAGCTTTCTAGGACGCAGAAAATTTTAGAGCGGAATCGAAAGGCGCAACAAAGGAGCGACGCAAACGGACACGAACACCGTGACTGTGGCGCCACCGCCAAACCAGGGCACGTCTGGCCCCGAAACGCATTGTTAATTTGGCTACACTTTATAAAAATTTTTGAGGCACTAAAATTTGAGTTAGTGGGATATACCCATGTATACAAAAATAAACAAAAAGTTTCGATTAGCGTCGGGCACCTTCGGCATCTAAACCTGTTTAAAAAGCCAGTCTACTGTCTGAAAACGAAGAAACGAACAAAACGAAACGTCGCAATGCCATAAATGGGTACATTCTGTGACTCATCGCAAGACTGTGACTGCGTCGTTGTCCCACGTTTGATCTCGGAATTCCCTTGAAAATTATCAAGCTTGCGCGGTTAAAACTAGCTTGAAGCACCTCATTTCCTTGCTTGTTTAAAAGCCAGGATTATTCCCAAGGGCTTATGGAAGGTTCAAGACATTTTAAGCTCAATCGTCCCATTTTGACATCCTACCTGAAAAATACTTTCTGTGTGTGTGTGTGTGTGTGTGCATTTGCATGCAACTTCCGTAAGCTTGTTCCAGTAGTATCACAAAAGGGGAAGGTTTTTAAGATACGTATGATACGTCATTAGGCGCGTAATGCCTCCGAGATGACTGCACACAGATAAGAATTTGCAAATTATGCTATTTTCGACATTAAAATTAGGTTTTTATTGAAAAAAACGGACGCCCTCTTTGTTAGGAAAAATTAGCATGAACCGGAAGTGACGATAGCCTATATAATGGGAATGACCGAACGTTTTTCATTATTGCTCATGACAGTCGGGCGAATTATGCAAAGTGCAGAATTTCATGGGCTTATACGATGTTTCAAGTCGCTAAGCGGCTTTTCAACCCTGGTTAAGAATAATGTTTGATCTGCCAGTTTAGCCTCTCGGTACTTTTCAAACCTGACACTGATAATTAAAGCCTGAGCGCAACCTTTATTTGACCTGGCAGAATAGAGCTCCGGATTCCGTTGCCCATTGTCTCCCTGATTAATCCCACCCTATGTATTATTTTCCGGCTACAACGGTCTAAAACCAATATCGAAGGCCCGGATTTCCAGTCCAAAATTGTTGTTATAATTAACCCAAGTTAACGATACTCCTCGTGAAATTTTAGACCTTTAGATGAACATCAACGGCGCCACCATGCATTTGGTAGAATGGAGCTGCGCTACTGTGCAAAATTCCTTTGTTCTATTTTTAATCCTGCGCTATTCCCCGAAGACGATGGGTCGGTATCCGTATCTATTGGCCGGATACACAATTTTTAATATGTTTTTCGTGTCGGTCGACGTATTGGCGACGCCGGTAGTTTTGCGATTTAAATTTTCTATACAGCCTTCAGACCGCTTATATATTCGGGAGGTCATTTATCATCGTATCCGCGACGAAATTCCTGAGCGATGATTTTTTGATATCAAACCTTTTGGTGATCTATGCAAGCTGTGTAAGCGGGTTGCTGATATTCTTCATCTTTCAATTTGTGTATCGCTACGTGGTGGTCTGCAAGTTAGTTTTGGTCCTTGCGTTCCTCAGTTTTGTAAAAAGTTAGCTTTTACCAAAGTTTGCCGCAAAAATCAATATTTTAGGGCTGAATGGCTGCCGCGACTCACTTTCTATCGCACGTTGTTTCTCGCCATTACCTTCTATGCCCTTGATTGGTACGTGAGAAGTTTTCGTACGCAATATTGGAGTCGATAAGCACGACTAGCTCCTTGCAATTTCATTTGGATTTCGGGCGTTCCATCCAATCCAATCGGTATATCCACCTTCTTTAGTGGCCTTTGGACAAGTGATGCGTACATCACGTTATATCCAGATCCGGAAATCCTCACTAACGTCGAGGAAAGATACAGGAACCTGACCGGAAACGACCTAAAGGATACAAGGGTCCTCGCCCAAGCTTTTGCGGTCCGTGAAGTCCTTGACTCGTGCTTATCCTTTTTTAGAACATCTCGACCCACATCATCATCCGCTCCTACATCGGGATGGTCACTTTTTGCGTGGTTTTGAGCCTCAATGGCCTGGTTATATTTTATTGTGGATGGTCGTTAAACGCTGTAGGCATACGTTGAAATTATACTTCGCCGCCCACCCGGGGTGGGTCCCCCCCTGGGGGGACGGAGGGGGACTGGGGGGGACAGAGGGGGATCCCCAGGGATTCTTCGCCCCTCCCCCTCCCCCTCCCCCCACCGGCCACTATAAACAATCTTTTTTACTAAGGATCTAATTTTTCCATAGGTAGATGAAGTGTTTCTCATCTGTTTTCGACAATTCATAAATATAAATTTTTGCAATTTTGCGTTATGAAAAGTCCAAAATATCGGTTATTGAATCGATCAAAATCGTGGATTTTCGATGAGAATCCACTAAAAACATTTTCAAAGTTGTTAATGATTTTTACATGTGAACCATTGTCAAATTAAAGTTAGTTCTAAAATGGTGAACAAAATTTAAGTTCAAAAAGTCTCAGGGGGACTTTTTTAGATGCCTACCCTAGGGGGAGGGTCCCCTGGGGCCACCCCTCTGTCCCCCCTCCCAGTCCCCCCTCCGTCCCCCCAGGGGGGAACCACCCCGGGTGGGCGGCGAAGTATAGTTGAAATACACCAACGAGATCTAGGCACTCAACTTCCAAAAAGGCATCAGTTCAAGGACTCGAGCAATGCAAAGGGAGTTGTTTCGAGCTCTGATTTTTCAGGCGGTTTGTAGAGATGATTTCTAGTTTTGTTTTGGTTATCAAGTTTTAGGTGCGATTTCTATATATTTTATTTAGTTACTAGTCCCAATGATCTGCGTCTTTTGCCCACTCGGCTTTTTCTTTGTCACCGCCATGATCGGGGCGGAGGATTGGGACACGGAGATGCTTTTGCTGATAATAATGGTGGACCCGATTCTCGAGCCGCTCGTGTTGATGTACTTTATTAAATGTTATAGGTCAGTTGTTTAGTTGACCGTAACTAACACCAAAAAAAATGTCAGAACACCCGTTGCGCGCTGGTTGCACCACAGGGAAAGAAGGGTCTACGACACCGCTACCTCCTCGGTAAATTTTATTTATTTCTAATTGTCAGAAAAAGCAACGAAACTAGAAAAACTTTCATGCGCGCGCATTTTTCTATTGATCTGCAACAAATGGTTGACTTGAGCAGCACAGTAAAAACTAATTTATTTCCATTATTCAAAAAAATGCATAACGCCAGGTTTAGAAAGGCGATCAGATGAGAGGCACCCGACAAACGAGCACAAACAACTTGGCAGTGAACCCGGTTTCAAAAGAAGAGTCGAGCCGCCAACCACGACTGAATGTTGAAGAACCCGAGCCATATATCAATTTTGGGTGAATATGACAAAACTGCAATAACACATTAATTCAAAATCACATCTTAGTAAAATTCTACAATGCTTTAAAGTCGCAAAAAGGCATGAAAATGAAACATGAACAACAAGCCTACTGTTCTCCGCTCGATTTCGCCGGCTTGCCATCGGCATTAATCGGCGTGGGCCACTTGTTGATGAGGTGCATGGCCGCTTGCCATTTCACTGCCCTTACGGCGACGACGGGCCTAGCAGCCCAAGGATTCGATTTCTAAATGGTTGCTCTAGCTAATTAAAATGCTCATTACACCATAGATCCTGCTAAGCCATTGGAATATCGCGTTCCTATACGGTTTGGTAGCTAACAAAACGACCAGATTGTTGGCGAGGCTGTGCAGACCGTTCCACCCGCAGAACAGGCCGACTACTAAAATAAGGGAAAAGGCTCGAAATTAAGAGTAATTTTACCCCATAACAGCCATTCCCAGGCTAACACCTCCAAAAACACTAATAGAAACATGGCACTTGGCAGGCCGATGAATAACGCCGTCGCACCAGACTAAAAACACTGGCATTTCATTAACAAGCAAACCACGTAAGGTTAAGGTGGCTCGGAATGGTGCCTAGCCTATTTTGTATAGAATTTTTCCCTGATTCCGAATCCGCTTTCAATTTTTGCCAAATCGCTCGTTCTATCATATAGGACGTATCGTTTCAAAAACTCAAAAATCTATTTCGCACCCCCGTAAGCAGGCCCGTAGGAAGGGGGGGGCAACTGGGCAAGTTGCCCCCCCAATCGGCCGAAGGCCGAAAATTCATAAGGGGTGACCTTATGATTTTCTTTCCGAAAATTTTTTTGCCTGCGGCGCTTTTTATTGTTGTTTTTAAGACTGTTTTTACTGTCTAGGCCCTAAGTTTTCAAAAATTTTCGTCTGCGGCGCTGTTTTTGATAGTTTTGACACGTTGCCAAAAAATTTTTTGGAGTTGCCCCGCCCCCAAAAATCGGGGATCGCTACAGCCCTGCTC
>CATQJA010000379.1:0-11909 GCA_958295435.1 Mesorhabditis spiculigera
AGTTATGAAGCTTCAAAGTTGGCAAAATCGCCCAAAATCGGACTTTTATGGGCTTGTCAAGGCCCAGAAATGGAAATTTGCCACAATCCCATTAGTGCATCTTGTTCAGCAGAAAAGCGCTTTCGAGAATGAGCTATCTTACTTCAAGTTTACGATGATTTCAAGAAAATCTCTTCTATGAACTCTGACAGCCCATACCCTTGCCCGTGAATCCAAAAAACTTTTTCAGTGAATTGTTGGCAAATGCTACGTATTACAGCTCATTCAGCGCTTTTTCTGCTGAACAAGATGCACTAATTCTTTTCTCCTCAATTCCGTTCCCCGGTTTTACGAACCCTTAAAGGTACCGTTTTTGGCGAATTGGCCAACTTTGATGCTTCACAACTTTTTTCTCCGTTTTATTTAGCAAATTCTGATTACAGATTCGGAATCCCCGTGCCCGATTCTATCAGATCCACTATGTCTCGTGTCGATTTCTCGCTGGGCCGGTCTTGCACTTCCCTTATCAGCATATAGCCTGGCAAATAGCAACAAAAATAGCCTTGCGTTTATCGCTAATGACATTTTTACCGCAGAGCTTCATCGAGTGTACCTTTTTGTGAAAGGAACTGTGTGAGACGCCAGGACAGCGGGGCCTGTAGTCATTTGCCCATCCTCTAGCAGGATTCCGCCCAATCCAAAGTCGATCCACAGCTGTGCGTACCCGGGCCATCCTTTAGCTTTCACGTGAGGTGTCAAGTTGTTTTGACAGCTTATCGTGTTTGTCTAGAGATGTTCAACGCGCAAAGAATTAGGGCCCGCCTTTTAATAGCTCCTTTTGCTAGTTTTTCTCGATATGAATCTTCTGCAGCCTTGAAGCGCCCGATACCTTTTAATCCTTGGAAATTCCGTTGGAATCCATCGGAGAGCGAGGAGGACGAGACCTTTTGAAATGACCACGTGACGAGCCTCTCACCGCAAAATGCCAGCTGTTGCTCCCAGCCAAAAACCGAGCCGGAGTGACCGCGATCTTACTTCCGCATCAGCAAACTAATGCTTTTTATCTAGAATCCTTGAAGCTGAATGAGCTGAATCTTTTGATTTCCATTCAGTTTCACAATTTTGAACTTTTATGCCGTTAATTAGACCCTTTTCAGAAGATGCACTTCCTCCAGCTGCCCCTCGAAGTCCACTACCATCTGCTCCATTTTCTGGATCTTAAATCGCGCTCTATCTACTCCACTACATGCCGAAAAGTTCACGCTCTCATTCAAGCGGCTCCACAAAAAATTCTGGAGGTCACCCTACGCCCTGAATCCAAAAAACTTTGGGTCCAACAAGGACCCGCGAATTTCCGGATCACGAATGCTATTGTGAGTCAAGAAACAAAAGACCAACTATTCAGCGATACTACTGTAGCCGAAATAATTTATGATTTTGGCTCAAAATTGAATATTGATGGCCTTAAATCTGGGCATATATGGCTGAAAACGTCGGACGGTGATAGTCTGGCTAAGCTTCGACAACACAAGCCGGCCGGAAAATTCGAAATGTTAGAGCTCAGTGATCTGGAGGGCTTTGAGCCCGAGCTTTGCGAATTTTTAGACGCCGAGACCGCGATATTACAAATCGATACCTGGAATAACCTATATGGGTGCTTGGCCCTGAAGCATCCAGTAATGGATATTATCGAATACTGTGATCAAGATGAAGCTGTCGAAATTTTTGGAGATGTGCTGGTGGGAGAGTGGTTGGCCGGAGAGCGCGAGATAGAGAGTGTGGTGGTGGCGTGTAATCACCAGAATCCGGATGTGGCTCCGAGAGAATGGGAACGAACGTATACGAGGGATGATGGAAAGCGGTTAGAGGAAACTGTTCATGGGGAGTTTTACATATGGAAATTGGTCGTTTGATCTGGTTTTCGAGATTTTTGAGGATTCGCCCTCTCTCTCTCTCCCGCTCACTCTCTCTCTCTCTCTCGCTCTCTCTCTCCCTTCAAATTCCTCATGCACAAACCTGGTCCCACGCGGCCGGTGAAATAATTTTCGTGTAATTTGATAAATTATTTGTGTCGTTTATAATGTAAATCTCAATCTCCGAAAATAAATCTCCGTATTGATCAAATTTGAGGGTATCGCACTTACGAATATAAAAATGCATAACAAGAAATTGGGAATTATGGACACCATCCCGAAAAGACACCATCCCGAACGACACCATCCCGAAAGACACTATCCCGAAAAGACACCATCCCGAAAGATGAGTCCCGAAGACACCATCCCGAAAAGACACCATCCCGAAAAGACACCATCCCGAAAGACACCATACGGAAAAATGCAATGATTGGCCGGACGTAGAAAACGAGCTATTTTCCTATGCAAATGAGCCAGTACCCTTAATCTGCATGTGAAAAGCACATTTGCATAGCGAATTGCACGTTTTTTCTACGTTCGGAATGTTACTGCATTTTTCGGGATAGTGTCTTTCGGGATGGTGTCTTTCGGGATGGTGTCTTTTCGGGATAGTGTCTTTCGGGATGGTGTCTTTTCGGGATCATGTCCGTATACCGAAATTGGGCGTCCGGAAATTAGCCTAGAGGACCGAAAACCTAGAAAACTCATTGATATGAGAGAGCTGAGAGAGTGAGAGCGGGAGAGCTAGAGAGAGAGAGAGAGAGAGAGAGAGAGAGAGAGAAAGAGAGAGAGAATGAGAAAGAGAGCGAGAAGAGAGAAATAGAGAGCAAAACCTAGTGACAGAGAGAGACAGGCCTGAAAAGCCCACTTGCTGGCTAGTGGCCAAGTGTAAAAAGCAGCTGGTAGACAAACGTCTGCTGGGATCCGGGGATGCCCGTCTTAACGATTTTTCGTGTTTCGCCTTTAGCGGCTATTTTTAGAAATATCTTATCATCTAAAGAATAATCGAAATCAAAACAAAATCCGTTTCAGAAAATGGATCTACTCAATCTCCCCGCACCCGCTCACGACCGGATTCTGAATTTTTTGGATCTACGATCGCTATCAAGATTTTCGAGGTCATCAAAAATGGCTCGACGAGTCGTGGAGAATTCCGCAAGGATCTATCTGGATATTTTATTTGCCGCAGTTTCCAAAGATACCTTCACGATTTTCGAGAAGATTAACGACCAGTTGGTTTTGCACCATTCTTGGAGGGGGAATGCAATGGATTTCCTTGCCCGAAAGATTATAGTGGACGAGTTTGAACTTCACGATGATGATATACCGCCAGTGAAAGCTCTTGCCGTCCATTTCAAGAGAACGTCTCAACGTAGGCTGGAGATTCTCAAAAAATTAAAATGGGAGGCCAAGTTCCAGTGTCTAAAATTCCATCATCTGTCGTTGACTCCAGAGTTTGCGGCCTATTTGAACGGTAATACGGAGCGTATCGTACTCTACATAGAAGAAGACTTAATCGGATGTCTTTCTCTAAAATTACGAAAAATAACGATCCATCTGGTCCACGGAAGCTCGATCTCAATCAAAGAATTTTCGACTCGGATTCTGGAAGACTGGCGGAGCGGACAGCGCAACATTTTGGAAGTTAAAATCATCGATTTTTCCAAGGAGTGGCCGGATAGGACGTTGGCGTATAGGCGACAAGATGGAGGCGTTCTATATGAGATTTGGAATCGAAGCTCGGTGACCTGGACCACGGATCCACGACGGAAGGATGTAACAAAGGACTTCCACCTGAATTCGGAATAAATTTGCTTGCAAGTTGTCAACGAAAACATCGCAATCAATCAAAATCACATCCGAAATATCATTTCGTCGAAAATCATCCCTGTCAACGTTTAATTTTGTCGAAATTGCGAATTGCAGAAGTATCAATTTGTTGGGATTTTAATGCCATTTGCGCCTCAAGGAAATTTTGAAAATCCAAATTTGAGCGCCATGATATTGCGACAAAATGTGATTTCAACAAAATGAAAAATGAAATTTCGGCCAAAGTATTTTCGACAAACTCATAGCAAATCGTTTTTGATCTGTATCTTCGTAAAATAATGATGTGGTGCTGAGGTGGAAATTCGTAAAGATTTATGTCTGCAGAAAACGAGATTATGCGCAAAATGACAACAATTGGAAATTTTTAACTTCTTCCCTCGCTCCTCGACAACCGTTCCATCAGCCCATCAACCTCATCGCTCAGGAAGCGATTCTGCGTGCTCAGCTCGCCAATGTGAGTGAAGAACTAAACGAAAGTCACGAAAATTAGCGATAACTTACCTTCTCCTGTTTCCGCTTCAGCTCTCGGTTTTCGCAGAGCAGCTGTTCGTGCGCTTCGTTGCCCCGATTTTGCTGCAACGCATCGGCAATGGCCTAAAATGTATGAATACGCTTGAAAATGCTAAAACTACTAAGCGTTGCTTCAAATCCTCAATTTCAGCTTCTTTCTCGGCCAGCTTTCCTCGCAATTGCTTGCACTCTTCGCAAGGTCGCAAATCCTGGAGTGAAATTTCATAAAAATACCGCAGAAAAAATATGCCTTTATGACCTCTGGCTTGACGTCTTCATGGGAAGTAGTCGGAACGTCATACAATTCTTGCAACTGCGGAAATAGAGGCTGTGGGAACGCTAAAAAAAATTAGGATTAAATTTCGAGCTTGTCAACCCACCCATCGGCGGATCTTGCATCCCGGAAGGCATTGTGTATTCACATCGGAATCCGGCGATTTCGATACTTCGCTTTACGCCCGGCATCTCGGCATCGGAACCCTGTAAAATTTTAACTATCACAGGTGGAACTAAATTTCACCCACCTCCTCACGCTTCTTCCGCTTTCTAGCTGCAGCTGCAGCATTCCGTTCACGTATGCCTTGTACAATTTTTTCATCCGGGGTTAACGGTGCCGGAGGTCGTGGGATTACTACGTCGCCTTCTCTCGGAATGAAGCTCTTGGAAAAATGTTCGGCGATATCGGGCGTGATATCAAAGAGTTCAACCATTTTGGCCTTCAGATCCTTGTACAGCTCGATGCTCCTGAAAAATTGGCGTATTCCTCTCGTCAATAACTACAAAAACATCGAAAATATCGCCTAGCATGATGTCAAAATTAAAATGAAACGCACCTATCAATAACTAGGTGATCCGCACACCTATGGTCTGGGCACTTTCGCGAAGAAATGCCAACGTGCTGCTTAGCCTGATGGTTGCACACTAAAAAGTGAATTTTGGAAGTTTTTCGTGAATAAATCTGATTAGTACAAACTCTATAAGGTTAATTACCATACCTGTACAACGATATGGCCTCCAGTTCATGTGCAAAAATGCGTGCAGTCCGAGGCTTCGAGAAATCTTATACTTCCCGAAATTCGTCTGTATCGGCCGACCACAAAACTGAAAAAATAGGCTTAATAAAGACTGCGCAACAACAACCCTGTTTAAATCAAACCCACATTGCAATTCATAAAATCCGCGTCAACGACCACCTTCTTTCTAGTTTTTCTCGGCGTGCGCGAAGTAGATGGATTTAGGCTTTGTTCTCGGCTCGAATTATCCTAAACCCAATGGTAAACCTTCAATAGCGAAAAGGCCAACCGTATCTGGTTCGAAGAGCGGCTGAATGTCTGCTCCCGCCGTCCAATGACCCTAAATTTGGTGGTAAGATTCAAAAAAATAGGAAAAACTAACCGGATTGAGTCCAAGGGCCATGTCCATCTTCTTCATCAGCGAAGCTGGATCGCTGGTTTCAGGCTCATCATCAAAATCCTCATCCGGTATCTCGAAGGGGTTATCGCTAAAACTGAAAACTTAAGGTAATCGATAATAGTTGCTTACGATGAGCCTGGAGTATCTGGAACTTCTTTCTTGATTTGTCGAGTTGATTTTCTCATTCAGGTAGGTCGTGGATAGGGCCTGAAAGTAGATTTTAAGAAGTCCAAATTAAATCAACAAAGCATAAGTATTATTATTTGTTGCTAAAGAAAAGTGATAATTTAAACAGCAAGGCAGCAGCAACAAAAACATTTGAATGCGGAACTGGCGCCCTGCTCGGCCGGCCACCATCTGTCTGCTCAAAGTGCGCCCCAATGCGCGTACCTGCCCCCGAATTTGCCTCCCAGTCAAAGGGGAGAATTTACTAGCGGAGATAGATCTAATGAGGAAACTCGAAACTTTAATTTGAACAAGCAATGAGGAAAGACTATGTAGTAGGCGAAATCCCAAAATGCCTAGTCTCAGAGCATAGAATATTTACATAAGCATCCTCATAGATCACAAATCGTTGAATTGAAGGTAGGAAAATCTACACCGTCTGCAAACTTTTTCGAATGGAACATCTGCTACAGGTAATCGCTTTTCTTACTGGGAATGTATCCACTTAGTCAAAGAATTGAAGCATCAAATTTAACGCTAGACTCATAACCTAAACCTGGTTATGCCATTTCAGAGAATAAGACAGCAAGGCATTAAAGCAGTTATTTGTAATCCATACCACTAACAGGTTGCTGACTTGCTATCCTAGTGCTAACTTTTGATGTGTCATCGCGTCTGCTCAATATCATAGGCTCTGTTTGCAAAACATAACATTAAAAGTATCGGTCTCTTCCTCCTCGCGTAAGCGACGTTGTGTTGGCCATTGCGAAGCCAATTGTTCGGCCTATCTTGCGGTTATGTGATGGTCGCATCACCCTGGACAATGTTTATCGACGTGTCGATCAAAATTCTAAAAGTACGGACTTGCCCGCCTATAAAAAGCGAGTCTGATATCGGCTTGGTATGTATCACTAGGCTCGATGAAGGCGATTCTACTCCTGATGCTGGTCGGCGTGAGTCTCGGCTGCCCTCCTGCCGATTCCTCGAGCTCGAACAGCGGCGCTCCATCGTCGGGGAGTATGTAGTGTTCGCCTTTGCGTATAACATCTGCAGGACTTGTCAGCAATATCGTCCTACTGTATTCGATCCACCCGGCGACGAAATATGCGGGCGACACTAGCGATTCTCGCGCCGTTTCTGATTTCGAAAAAGCCGTACGTAATAAGTATAATATATCATACCGTTTTGTTTCTATCTGTTTGCATTTATTTTGCAGGTGAAATCCGCGCTCGGACAAGGAGCACATCACCTTAACAGAGGATCCATCGATCGATTTTGCAAACATGTTCACAAACACTGCGAAGAACCTGAGACCACTTGTCCACCCACTGCTACTGATCTGACCATATTCCAGGAGTCTGGTGATTATATCGTCAAAGCATGCGGTCAGGGTGTCAGTTGGCCACCCGCGGGTAAGAATCTGCCACAATATATCTATGGATTTTCCGCAGTCCACATCCAGGTCAAACTGCCATACGCTGTAGGACAGACAATCCTCGAGCGGGCTGTTTCGGATGTAAGTGCAGTTATGAATTTGGCCAATAACTTTTAGCTAAAATCCGAGCTGAAGGGTGAGGCAGACATTATCGGTGGCTTCAACATTGAGGCCTACTCGTAACCAATTAAATCTTGCGGGATATTGGTGGCTATGAATAAATATTGCTTCTGAGCTAACCCATTTTACTCAAGTGACGTCCGGTAATTTGACGGGATCTTGAATCGTTCCTACCTTTGCAACAATTATCAGGTATTTAGAAAATGCCGAAATTTTCCATGGAAGTAAGGAAGACATATTAGGGCGACGCGTTGCTATGCAGGGACTTTTATCAAAAACCAAGCAGCGAATGCAAGTCGCATAAATTGTCAGAACGCCAACGAAGTGAAAGTAGAGCCTTGAAAGCGGTTCATCCTCGCAGCTCTGCCACTATCAATGACAGCTCCCATGAGACGGAGATACTACATTCTTCTAGACGGAACGCTTCCTCCCACGCCTTGTTTACACGCACGGCTTTGTCAAGGCCAAGGCTTGCGGCCTAAAGAACGATTTTCATACGAACAAATTGTTGCTATTGCTACAATGCAATAAAACGCGCGCGTGCATTGTGAAATGCTTGCATGGACCCCGAGGGAGGATATTGAAAGTACGGAAATGCAAGATTATATAAGTACGCGGAATGCGATTGGAAAGATCACGCTGTGATGTGTCAGGGATTGGTTTTCCGATTATCTTGGGATAATTTTCGTGGGGAGGGGTGGAGGGAGGGGGCTTACTAACTTACTAAGGCTAAGTTACTTTAATTATCTACTTAGAGCAATTCGCTATAGTTAATCTTGATATCCTATAATTCTTAGTATTTTTTATGCATTTTTCGAATGGCAAAGGTATTGGCTAAAAAACAGGAAAGTGACTTAATTACCGACTTCGAATGTCAAGCTACGTTATCAGATACCTCTATGCTTCCACATTTTATGTCATGCTTCTATAGACATCGATATTTACGTTATTTTGAGGTTTACTTTGGAGTCATATTCAGCAACCTCACCTATTTTCAGATGCATCTCAGATTTACTGCAGCTGCCCTACTGCTAGTCGGATTCGTGACGGGTTGCCCGCCTGCCAATTCACGTAAATCCGATGGTGGTGGACGCCGTCGCGGTGGTGGTGGAGGTGGTGGCAAAACTCCCGATCGTAGGGTTCGCGCCTCTCGTCTATCGAATTGATATAGGGCTTGTGACGGAGGTGGTTTTGGAATACGAATTCCACCCGGCAACGAAATATGGGCCATCGAACACGAAGGCTAGTGCGGAATTGAATGTTCGACCGCTGTAGAGTGCGCTAGACAGGAAATTCCTGAAATCGGCAATGAAGATTAAGAAGGGCGCTTTTGTTCGCCATGGATGGCTGGATGAGTGCATATTCATTGAGTTCAGGTAGCAAACGCCTTCGAAGAAGAAGATATGATGCTGAAACCCACGGTGGCCGTAATTTTCAGCGATTCTCGTTTAAAGAAGACATGAAAGAAACCTCAGGCCATCCAGAGAAATGTGGAAATTCCCCTGATGCCGATCAATACATCCAGGGATCCGGAGGGCCTATACTTCGTGGAGCCCTGTATTCCCACGGATGATTGGCCACCGACCAGTGAGTGCTCACAGCAAAACACAGCACCCTTTCAGTGACAATTAAATTCGGCCTCGAGGAGGAACACCCGACCTCCATTGTGAAAAAAGCTATTGCCGTGGTAGGTCTGCTATTTTTATTTTTTTTTTGCGTTGAAGGGCTGATAGACTTGGTATGGCGAAAACAAAACTTTATCCCACGTTTAGATGAAAGAAGAGCTCAAAGGCGACATGAAAATCGTCAAAATTATGGGAGAAGGATTTTCTTAACTGCCTTTGCGAATTTTCAATAAAGGTATTGATTGCTGTGAGTTGTTAAGGGAGATCAAAAGAAGCTCGAGGATAGAGATAAAAGGAAGAGAGAGACAGAAAGTGAACAGAAACAGAAAAAAATTAAAGAAAGAATCAAAAAGAAGAACATAAGATCATTCAATTAGGCGTCAGAGAAAAGCAGCAGTGTGATATTAAATTCATGTGTTTCTGGCAAAATAATCAAAAGTGTGAGAGAGACAGACGGAGGGAGAGAGTGGGAGAGAGAGAAAACTATCCACAGAAGCAAAGTCTTGTCATAGTATCCGTAGTCTATCTGACGAGTTTCTCCTGGTACTCTGGTATCCGGAGCGGCTGGTCAGGCTATGGCCAACGGTCTCCAGGGCCAGTTGGCGATCCCTAGATTTTGACAGAAGAGCCAGGAGAGGTCAAAATTACCTGACAAATTTGTAGAAGTCGAGGGTGATCCATCCGCGGGAAAGAGAACAGGAAGATCAGGGCCCTAACGGCGATGCTGACGGTGTCTGAAAATCGATGTTCTTGGGATTATTTTTTAATTTCAAGATTCCAAAGTGCTAAAAACTACATCTAACCCAAGCTTTGCGGAATGCGGGTCTTCGTTGGCACGTGGGAAATCAGGTTCCTTTACTGGGAAAACGCGAAAATTACAGAAAATCTTTAGATAAGGTACCCCTCAGCGTCGGACAGGTAGATGAAGGCAAGAGATGGGGAGGAGGGTGAGGAGCACCAGTTGGACGATCTTAAAGCTGATAAAAAAGTTTAGGGTGAATTTTTTTTACGAAAGTCATCCCGTATGCCTGCATGAACATGGGCTTGGGGGTGATGAGGGCTATGATTCCGAGGAACATGATCGGGGAGGCAGAAGGCGAAGATCATTGCCTGAAATGTATTACCTGTGGGTTATGGCAGTGGCGATGAAATATACTTTGAAATTGTCAATAGCCTTAAATCCTTTAAAAACCTACAAAGTAGGCAGTCGGGCATCGGGGTCTGAGGATCACGGAGAGAATCGTGCTGGCAGAGTAAATACAGCATCGGCGATGAGGAAGACTGGCGAAACTGATCTTAATACGTTTTTATAGCGACTTCTGCATTTTATGACATCTTTTTATGTTGAAACTAAACAATTATATGTTTTGTTTTTTCAGCCGAGCTTGGCAGCAGCAATGGCAGTTTTCTCCGCGGATCGGGGTGCGAGGGTGGATGTGCGTCGGATGCCAGCACCACATGATTGTTGATTGTTGGCTGTAAGAGAACTATTACTAAAAATAGCTAGATCTACTACTGAAGATGGTTTGTGATGGGTTCAACGAGTTTTTCAAGTTGTTTCTAGGATGGTTCGAAAAATAAATGGAACTTTAAAAATCCCCTCGTGTTTAGTAAAGAGAATTATCCGATCTTATTTAATAAAAAAATATGTTCCTCATCTTAAACGCTGTAAAACTACACAAGATACTTTGAAAACAATTTGTTTTTATGAGAAAGTCATAAACCATCCAACTTTTTGATCCCAAAAAAATTTCAAGTATTTTGTGAAACATTAAAGAGAAGAAGACAGCTTTAGCCGCCAGGAACTGAAGATGATTCGCCGGATCATTCGTAGTCTTGGGTGGGCAGTGGCCCTGGCTGGTTTGCTGGCCCTGCCCCTCCGATGCACTTTTGTTGTTTTTCAAATGGTGGGGCTAGCCGATGGCATGGCATTGATACAACATGCCCTTTCCCTCTCGCGGCTGGGCGGGGGCTACTCCAGACTCCCCTGGGGGTGAGAGCTGTGGAAAGACAGGTTGGTTTTGTTGTTTCTTAATGTTGAAGAAAGGGGGTGAAAAAGGTGGGTCTAGGCGTCAAATTGAGGGCGAATGTTATGGTAACAGGTGCAAAAAATACGCTTTAGGCGGGTCTAAACGGCAAAAAGAATGAATTTCAGCAATTTCAAGCAAAGTTGCTCGCGCTCATGCTCACCCCGCTCCTTGCTGGGTCGCTGAACCCAGAAACATGAGAATACTGAAAATGCAGAAAACTAGCCTAGCTAAAAATAATTTTTTCAGATTAGAAGGTTATATTTTCTTAAACCCTAGATGCTATTGGGGACAATTTACAGAAGTCTAAAAGATGCAGGTTTAGCACCATAAAAAAAACTTTGATTTTTAAAATTTGGTAAAATACGATTCGAAACCGATCCGAGAGAAAAAATTGTTCTACATTTAGTGGCGATTAAAACTCTTATTTAAATTTGTTTAACACCAAGCCGGGTGCATGAAAATTATTGCGCAAAAGTTTCGATTGTAAAACCTTTTAAAGATTTAATTTCGGACAATCTAGCCTTCTGGTAAAGGATGCAAGTTCAAAAAGCTGCAAATCATGGGGAAACCCCAAACGATCTCCGAAATCTTCTCCAGACCATCGCGGTCTTATATGCTAGCCCCAGGTAGTGCATTTTAGCCGTCAACATGCACTTATGCGCATGTTTTCCGATCCCTCATACCCAGCCAACCCAGTTGGCTCCGCGCCTTTTCTCCCTCGCATATTTACCCCGGTGCACTCCTCTTCCATCCCCTCTTTTTGCGACATATTTACAACAACGGCGTGAACAAGATGAACCAAGAATTCGATGTACCCGCGGCGGGGGTACATGCTTCATCGCCTCGGGGCGTCAAAGATAGGAGCAAGGCTATGATTGATGTGCCAATG
>CATQJA010000381.1:0-19122 GCA_958295435.1 Mesorhabditis spiculigera
TTATAATACATTTTTTTTGCGTTGTAAAAAATCTCTTAGTATATTTTTTGATGTTCTATCGTTTCGCGTTTTCAAAATTTCGAAAATCTCAAAAATTTGGCTTTCCCCCCCCCGTTATCCTATGTGCTGCCCATGGATTTTGATCAATTTTTGTTTATTCGATAAAAATTTCATTTACATTATTTCGGGCTGAAATTAATTTTCCTAGGGCAGTTTTCGACGCTTTATCGAATGACGTTTTCAAAATACCGAAAATGTCGAAAATTTCGAAAATTTGACTTTCCCCCCCCGTTATCCTATGTGCTGCCCATAGATTTTCCTCACTTTTTGTTTATTCAATAAAAAATTTCTATTACATTATTTCGGGCTGAAATTAATTCTCTTAGTATATTTTTCGACGCTCTATCGAATGGCACTCGCAAAATCCCTCAGTAATTGCAAATTTCATAATAATGAGTGCCCCCCGTTATTTTATTCCCCCCCCGTTATCCTATGTGTACCCTCTTTAGGGTAAGCTCCGGTTCAAAAAAAATTTACAAAAAAAATTGCATTAAAAACCTCACTTACCAGCTTCATTCCTGGCAAATTCCGATGTTAGAGCCACGGTCATCCCCTGGATGAAGCCGTCGACTGAACCGGAAACCTAGAACAACTATTGAACTCATTTCATCTTTCGCGCTCACTCTCTCTTTCTCTCTCTCTCTCTCTCCTCTCTCTCTTCTCTCTCGCTCTCTCCATCTCTCGCTCTCTCCCTGGCTCTCTTTCCCTGGCTCTCTCTCGCTCTCGATCTCTATCTCACTCTCTCTCGCTCGCTCTCTTTTCACTCGCGCTCTATCCCGCTTAGTCTCTCGCTCTCGCTCTGTCTTTCTCACACTCTCTCTCTCTCGCTTTATCTCTCTCTTTCACTTTTTCTCGCTCTCTCGCTTGTCCCTTTAAATTCAAATGCTACCTGGAATAGCGGCGCGGTCCCGTCAAACGATCCGGCTAATCTAATAAAAATTATTAGTTATGCTATTAACAAGCAATTTTTGAGATGAATAGATAAAGCTTGTATAAATAGTATAAACAGATAACGCTTAATAAATAAAGACTAAGAATTCTTACTGCATATCCATATTCTCGAGGCCGAACACGGCGTACCGCGGCGGCATAAAGTTGACGACGGAGAACTACAAAGGGCACTGAACCCGAGAAAAGGAATGGCAGCGTACTTGTGGCGGTCGATAGTGCAGAATTCGGACGTTCTGCAGGTTCACGAAGCCGTTGATGCCGGCATGGTTGAAGGGATATTGTGAGGAATAGCCCTGGAATATGGTAGTCCTTCATTGGTTCTTTTGCATTATCGGGGGGAGCAACCGAATTTTCCCATACTCTAGATAGGCGCAATAACGTATTAGCAATGGTTTTAATAGTACTTTTTGAAAAGTTTAAGCGCAGTTTTTTGATCGAAAAATTATGCAAAAACTCCTAAAAATCTTTTTGCGGTTTTGAAACTATAAAAATTGTAAAATACTGCGATAAACAATAGATCAATGACAGGGTAAAAATATATCGTACCCTAATATTCCTGATCTGCTCGTTGAACAGCTTGACGGCCACGGTTTTCAAGTGGTTGATCCCCTTCTTGGTCAGTCGTATCCGCACGCCGGGATTGCCTAAAAAATCACATTTTTTCCGAAATATATTCGAAGCCGGCCTCAAAGTTTTCCGCAAATTACCTCGGCTAGATTGCCGGGCCCTAATTTTCCCAAAGAATCTCTGCTAGCTTGCCCATTTTATGAAAAAGCACTCTGCTATTTTTCCCCTCTGAAAGCCTTCGTCGAAACCCAAAAAAATCCTGCAATTTTTTTTCCTGCAATTCCTTACCTTTCCTCCCCTTCCTTACTTTGCCCAACCCGGTATGCAAATTGCAGTTGTGGTATGTCGGTGAGTTCGGGCCGGGGGTTCTAAGGGGCGGAACGAGTTGTGGGGCTGAACAGAGATGGTCAGCGAACCGGAAGGATGGAGAAGGGGCAACGATGATGATGGCTCTCTTACAGCCCCTATCTCTCTCTCTCTCTCTCTCTCTCTCTCTTTCTCTCTCTCTCTTTCTCTCTCGCTCTCTCTTTCTCTCGCCCTGATCTTCTACTACCGCTTTCGATTTCCATCGAGCCGACGGCTAAGCCCAGAGACTTGCAGAATCTTAGAAGATGAAAAGCCCTGGAAAACAGAGCGATCAGGATTAAAGGGACATGGAGAATTCAAAGCCTCTGCTAGCCCTCCTCAATGGTCTCTGCTAGCTCTCCTCAATGGTCTCTGCTAGCCCTCCTCAATGGTCTCTGCTAGCCCTCCTCAATGATCTCTGCTAGCTCGCCTGAGCATATTTCTCTAAGAGTTTCGGCTTCTTACCGTCCACCACGTTCTCCTCGATTTTCTATCTGGCTTCCAGGTCCCTTTGAACGATTTACGCCCTCAAAATGCGTATCCGGAAGCCTAGCCCGGAGTCTAGTACTTTTTCGGGGGTACCCAAAAAAATTCGGGCTGGCAACTGCAGGGGGAAACAGGTCCGTGAACAGGGGGGTAGAATAGCTGACCAGTTGCCGTTGATCGGAGAGAGAGAGAGAGAGAGAGAGAGAGAGAGAGAGAGGTGTTAGGTGGATCGGCTCGTTGTCGACAATGGCATACCCTTCGAATACACCACCCTTTCGAATGTCAGCCACCGGCCCCCGGGGGCGAGAAACGGAAACCCGCTTTTTTGCCATTCCACAACACTCCTCGGCACATATTGAGGCGTCTGAGGGGGTGATGGACTGACACCTGTGTTCGACCTTGAATCGACCCGGCTTATCGGGTGAAGCGAGATTTAGAAAATCAGGCTTCAAGGGGTTGGCAAGACCCCTAAAGAAACGCAAAGCGGTATGCATGTGAGTTAGCGGGAAGCATTGAGGCAAGCTAGCAGAGATTGTTCAGGATAGTTAGCAAAAACCGTTTGGGGAGGGCTAGCAAGACGTATTGAGGAAAGGTGGCAGAGATCGTTGAGGAGGGCTAGCAGAA
Source organism: Mesorhabditis spiculigera (assembly GCA_958295435.1). NCBI lineage: Eukaryota > Metazoa > Nematoda > Chromadorea > Rhabditida > Rhabditidae > Mesorhabditis > Mesorhabditis spiculigera. Next base: position 3,034 of record CATQJA010000381.1, read on the forward strand.
ACCATTAAGGTGAGCTAGCAAAAACCATTTGCCAGCCATAAATTTTCTTTTGAAGGAGGAAAATTGGGTACGAAAAATGCACTCACTGATTTTACAAACTTTTTTTTTTATTTGAGAAGAGGGCAAGCTAGCATTACTGCTTTGCTTTGCTTTGTGTCTAGGCTTAATCGGGGGCCGAGAGCGAGAGAGAGAGAGAGAGAGAGAGAGAGAGAGAGAGGGGGAGAAAAAGAGAGAGAGAAGGCACGCGGGCAACCTAGCAGGAATTCCTTGCGGAGACTTGGGCTAGCGAGCAGGGGCCTTTTGGGAATTTCGGGAGCCGTTTTTGCAGAGAGCTTTCCAGATCATTTTTAGCATGGTGGAATCTTCGAATCCTAAGTGGCTTAGGCTTAGGCTGAGGCTTAGGAACTTTCATTTTTGTTTTTTTTGCAGGGCAAGCTAGCGGAGATCCTTTTTGAACAGCGCTTTTGCATAGGGAAGCTAGCGGAGACCCCTATGGACCATCCTTTCCCCGGGCAGGCTAGCTGAGATCTTTTTATTTTTGTCTTCCCAGCGTAAGATAGCAAATGTAATTGAGGAATTTTTCCAGATCAGATTTTTCCAAATTTACTCCTCCTCCCACCTGGCGTTTTGTTCCATCGTTGCGAGTTAGCGAAAATCTGGCGAGCCTCGAGAAAATGGAGGAGTACGAGGAATAATATAGGTAATGACGCACTTAATATCCGGCCCATACTTCTCCCTTTGACGATGTCGATCTGCCAATGCTGCAAAATATAGTCTAGAGTGTAGCGAAAAGTGTTGAGATGCGTTATGGCTAGCCAAGTGAGAGGTCCGCAGGGCTATGATGGTTCCTCAATTTTCGATGACGCTCCGAAGCGAGAGAGAGAGAAAGAGAGAGAGAGAGAGAGAGAGAGGTGGTATGGAAAGTGAGACTGGATACGGACGGTCGGACTGTGAGACGAGGCAAAAGGGGAGGAGCACCACCCTAGCCACCCAACAGTGAAAGCAAAAATAGTGGCACTTTTGTTTTTTAAAGATGAGGGTAGGGTTTAAGGAGGAAAACGCCGAAATGCCGACAGCCGAAAGTCTGGCAAGCCAAAATGCCGACATGCAAAATATATGCTTAAAAGGAAGGTCATTCAAGCTGTCGTGAAGTCGGTATGTCGGTATTTTTAAAATCGGTATTATGGCTGTCGGTATTTTGGATTTCGGCATTATGGTCGGGCTTATGGCTGTCGGTATTTTTTGCTGTCGGGATTCTTGCGCTCGAGATTTTAGCTGTCGAGATTAGGGTTGTCTTTTTTTTTATTCTCGGATTTTGGTATTTCAGATCCCAGAATTTTCGCTATCGCGATTATGATTGTCGAGATAGTGACTGTCGGTATTTTCACTATCGGGATTTTGGGTCGGGTTTTTGGCTGCCGGTATTTTCGCTATTAGGGCATCAGGCTGTCGGGATTCTTCTGTCGGGATTCTAGATGTCGGTATTCTGGCTGTCTAAATGTTCGCCGTCGGGATTTCGGTTAAATTGGCGACGACTTTTTAGCCGCAAGAATCCCTAATTTCAGCGTCCCGTTTCTTCAGGATTCCGTCAGCTCCGTCACTTCCCCTCCCTTCTATTCTTCACGACCACCCCTTCCCTTTTCAACCAAACACACACACACCAGCAAAAAAATAAGGGGGGAACGGCGGAAACCCGAGTCGCGACATGAATGGCAAACAAGGGAACGCGAAGGCCCACAGCCTTCCGCAGCCTTGCCGAATCCCACACTACCAACCTGCACGCCACGTCCCGGATTTGGCTTGGTTTTTTTTAGGAATTCCACGAAATTTTAGAATCTCGAAACTGCCATAGTATGAATCAACATTACGAGCTGCGGGGATTCCACGCTTACGTCCTGCATCTTCGGAATTAGATAGATTTATGCAAAGTGACGAATATCATGACATCAGACGGTGCCAGGGTTGAAAGTCGCGAAGCGTAGTTGTCTATTTCCTGTCCCTTTAAATTCAGCATTAATGATAGGAGCGGGTCGAACCATTCAGAGTGTCCTCAGATATTCATGAACCTTTCCCACCCTCCGTGGCCGTTTGTCTATATCAAGCCATCTTGGGTATGGGATGAAGAGGCGGGGGTCCACTTCGAGGGCTTTTCCACTTCTTCCCGCTGCTTCTTCTTCTCCTCAAAAAGGCCATACGTTTACTCCTGCGCCGGGGCGAGCGCCAAACTAATCCCTGACGCATCGATGGAAGGGAGTCAAGTTTGGGGTGGATTTTTGATCGAATCAAGCATTTTTTCGTTATCAAATTGTATGTTTTTGGCTTTTATTATATGGTTGGCAGTACATGAATATTAAGAGGCACTAATTTACCTATTTCGCAGAATATAAATCTTGCTCCTCCCGTTAAAATTCCCCTTGGCGCCCTCAAATCTCAGCTACAGCCCCAGAAATGACTAATCGTGCCCGCCCGCAATCACGCTTCCCCTCCCCCCAAAATTTCGAGCTCTCAATAAAAAAATCACGCTGATAAAATTTGAGGCACTCAGCGTCAGCATTTCAGCTGATCTCGGATAAGACAATTTACCAATTTCGGGCCCTAAATTCCGAAAAAATCCTGGAAGAACCATTTTCTATCTAATCTCAATCTATCGGCTTCCCGGGGCGCTTGTTTTCTCTTGCAATTTATGAATCACGCGTGTCCGCCTTGCCAAAATAATCCGTGGAAATTCGGCGCCAAGGATCCACGAGACGCTATTTGCGGTTTTGGCCAAGCGCTTACGCAAAATCTAACGTCTAGCGAAACCTAACCTAGATCGGAGCCTACGCCTAAGCCTATTCCCTAAGCCTAAGCTTAAGCTAACCTAACCTAAGGTAAAGCCTAAGCGACGTCTAAGCATAAACCTAAGCCTCCTAAGTCTAAGCCAAAGCCTAAGCCTAAGCCATGCCGAAGCTTAAAACTAAGCCTAAGCCTAAGCCTAAGCCTAAGCCTGACTCGGCCTTAGCCTACGCCTAAGCTTAAGCCAAGCCTAAACCTAAGCCATGCCTAAGCCTAAGCCTAAATTTATCCGTAGATTTCCCAAGCAGCTAAAACAAGGGTATAAAGCTCGAATCAAAAGGCAGCGTTTCGAGCCCCGTCCCGGCTGGCGCTTCACATTAAATTTCCCCCGGCAACCACTTTTCGCTGGCCCGCCTGGGGCCCGCGACAAAACGTGCGTGCCGGGAGGGTGGAGAGGGCCCTAAACGTTTTCGGGCTCGGTTTTTAGCCTTTTTTCTGAATGATATTCCCTTTAATGGTTGTTAATCTATCAAAGTCCGAGCGGTACAATTATTCAAAAAATCCAATTCTTTTTGTGAATAATCTTCTCTGCCATTAATACATTTTATACCTATTTGCAGGCATAACCACACTGTCCCTTTAAAAATGTACTCTATTTTTTATTGATTTTTTTATTTAAACGATTCATACCATGTAACATTTGTCCCAAAATTATATAGAAACTCGCAGAATACTGTAGTGTACGCGGTACACCTGATTACGGCGCTGGGATGAACCATTTTCAACCGCGCCAAACCGACGCGTTGATAGGGCTGATGCGGAATTTGCCGGTACTGTGGTTAAAGTAAGTATATCGAGTCCGGACTAAATATATTAATGTAAATTTAAGCTGAATAATATTAGTTGTTACTTTAGAAGCAGTAAAATCAACGGCCACAACTCGAAGGATGTAAATTTAGCAAAGGCCGAAGCGTGGAAAGCTGTAGCAGAAAGTTTGCGGATATCAAGTAAGCTCTGAAGTTTTTAACTCTATGTAAAAAAATTATTGCTCAAAAATAAATCCACTCTTCCACAGCAATTTAAAAATTTAAGAAAAATACTATAATTTTCCGGTAAGCGGCTCGATGCGTAAATGAATATTTTTTACGTTATAAATCTATCAAAAATTATTTTTATTTGATGATTATATTAAAAATAAATTATTAACCAATTTAACTATTTAAAACGCAAATAACTAAGTCAGTTTTCGATTTTTTTTTCCAGTAAAAGAAGCGAAAGAGCAATGGGCCTACATTCTGTTAATACACCGAAATATCTACGGCCAGCTACCCGACGAGGCGTTTCGGTTCGTTTTTACACATTTCGAGCAGCAAATTGTTGAAATGCCGACAAGCAAAAAGCCGAAGACCGAAATGCCGACAGGCAAGAATATCGAAATTCAAAAAGTCTATCATGGGCCCAGAAAATTCTAATTCTAAGCGTTTTCGTCTCGGCATTCTGGCTTCTCGAATTTATACTGTCGGCCTTATGAGTGTCGGTATATTGACTATCTTAACAGAAATTAAAAAAAAATCCAGATACGACTCGCCACCAAATTGGGACCCTCATTGGGATGAAGCCGTCACACACATCTCGCTCTTGTATGCGCAATTTTTTCAAGAAGACCTACGGTTTTTGTGCGAAAAATAAAAAATGCAGAATGATGACCTGAAAACACAGGAAAAGAAAAAAGCCGGCACAGACCATTGAGGAAAGCTAGCAGGTACCATTCAGGGGAGCTAGCAAAGAACATTGAGGAGAGCTGGCAAAGACTGTTGAGGAGAGCTAGCAGAACCGTTGAGGAGAGCTAGCAGAGACCATTGAGGAGAGCTAGCAGAGACCGTTTAAGAAGCCCAATTTTAGACTGAATTCAAATTTTTCATGGCCTGCCAACACGTATTTCCATTGCACATTTCACGTTGATTCCAGGCTGTTTACAAAACCCGGGGCGATCGGTCTTTTTGACGCGGGGGCCGCTTGGGGGGACGTGTATGTGCACGTGCCCCTTTTTGTGCTTTTGGTGGTTGTGCTGCGGCTCCGCGCTGGCCGCGTACCACCCCCGACGGCTGGCACCGAGCGGAAACGGCCAATGGGCTGGGGATGGGCCCGCGGAGGGTAGGAGAATGATCTTTGCTCCAGCGTAGCGTGGAACGCCAAAATACGATTAAGGTTTGCTCCAGAAATATTTAAATTTTCGTGTCTGATATGTGTCTGTTTCATGTTGAAACGCGGAATGAGCAAGTCTAAGCCCAAGGCTAAGCCTAAGCCTAAGCCCAAGCCTAAGCCCAAGCCTAACTAGGGATGCCTTCGAACTTACCATCGAGTTTCGACTTGAAAATTGGTGTGCTTATAAAGTTTGAGCTTGCGATTCCGATGCGCTAAAAATTTTAACAAATCGTCCATAGGCTGCTGAGATAAAAAAAGTTTAATTTTGGCAAAAATGCATGATTTTTGCGCGTTTCGTCCCCGCCGGCCCTGAACGGGGCGTGCGAAGAAGAGGCCTCTCTGGAACCCCTCCGGCATGGCAGCGTGGCCTCGAGGTAGAGCTCTCGCTTCAAAAATTTTTGGTCGGGGGTTCAATTCCGACCACCACTTTTTTTGAAAAAACTTTTTAAAGCTTTTTGCCAAATTTTTTACCTGCATTATTATTTTGTATTCTTTGTCGGAACCAAAAGATAGCGAGCGAGCTGTGAAGCTTCTCGAATCTGATAAAATGACTTGCTCTGTTCATAGAAATGCTCGAGAGCTTTTCCTGTGTTTCTTCATCCTTCGCTAAAGCATCGTAAAACAATCGCAAAAAGTTTGGCAAAAAACTTTAAAAAGTTTTTTCAAAAAAAGTTGGTGGCTGGAATTGAACCCCCGACCAAAAGTTTTTGAAGCGAGAGCTCTACCTCGAGGCCACGCTGCCATGCCGGAGGGGTTCCAGAGAGGCCTCTTCTTCGCACGCCCCGTTCAGGGTCGGCGGGGACGAAACGCGCAAAAATCATGCATTTTTGCTAAAATTAAACTAGTTATATCTCAGCCGCCTATGTACGATTTGTTAAAATTTTTAGCGCATCGGAATCGCAAGCTCAAACTCTATAAGCTCACCAATTTTCAAGTCGAAACTCGATGGTAAGTCCGAAGGCATCCCTAGTAAGCCTAAGCCTAAGCCCAAGCTTAAGCCCAAGCCTAAGCCCAAGCCCAAGCCCAAGCCTAAGCCCAAGCCTAAGCGCAAGCTTAAAGCCCAAGCCTAAGCCCAAGCCTAAGCCCAAGCCTAAGCCCAAGCCTAAGCCTAAACCCACCGCAACCCTACTCTTATCTTGCGTAACTGGTTACGGTCAGTTGTCTGCTCAGCAAAATACATTTCCCTTCCTTGCCGGTCCCTTTAAAAACTATTCTCACCACTCCGAAAATGTAGACCATCCCGGGCCCCATCCCCTTCGGTCCCTCGGAATCTTTTGAAAGAACCTCCTCACCCCGGCTGGCAGCATCGGACCCGCGCGTTCATCGTCTGCCCGGCGAATCCACGGGCAAACAGACGGACAAACACACAGACAGACACACACACAACCCGGTGTGTTTGACTCTGCAGCAGTACCTCTCAGTAAGAGGTCGAGCCCCGTCGCTGCTTTCCCGCCTCTCGCGTCTGTGTCCCCCCATCTGCCCACTATCTCGCCCCGATCTGTTTGCGTTTCCGCGCCCCCGTCCCCGAGGGCCCGCCGCGTGTGTTTGTATGTATGTCTGTCTGTGTGTACGTGTGTGTGACCCCGGGCAGGCGCGTCCGTCTGCCCCCTCCGCCTTCATTGCTGTATTTCCGCGCCCCCTAACCCCCCACACCAAGTGCCCAACCCCGCCACCGCCCCGCCGCTCACCCACCCGCTCAAAAAATCCACGTCCAACCGAAACCACCCCGACAGTCCTCCTCCTCATCCTCATTTTCTCATCCTATTCCAGTTTCATCAGAAATTCTTAGATGAATTTCCTCTCCAAAATATCGCTAAATTTAGGGTTTTTGGGTTTTTAAAATTTATTTATAGCTCCTTAACTGATTCTTCAACTATCTAATTCTAACTAAATTCCAATTTATGTAATTTTTAAAGCTTTAAAGTTTACTCCTCCTCCTCATTTTTCCTCATTTTTAACAAAGAATTTCTTTTCAAGAAATCCTTAAAAAATTTGTTAGTCACCTGAATTTCAACGTCGCACAGGCCACCGATTACGACATGAAAACACCGGCTGCACTCCCTGACCTTGAGTGTCAGATACCATTAATGCATCCAACTTGATAAAACAAGCATGATACCCCGGTTTTGATAAGCATATAGTGTTTCCTCCTTTACTTAAATTCAGCAAAACGCACTCTCCCTATTTTTTATGTACTTTCTGTTGTTGTTCGCCTTCACGATTCGGCAGAGTCGTATTTTTGCGGCGATTCAGCGCTCCAGAATTGAGTTTTTACGATTTATTTTTGGGGGTTTAGGTAAAAACGCGGCTATTTACTCGTTTTTATCGATTAAGAATTTGTTAAGATACTCGATTTATGAACACTTACAAGGAGTCGTTTTTAGGTGATATTGGAGTTTTTGAGCGAGACCTAGCTAGTTCGATAGAGAAAAAAATTCTGAGCAAGATGTCGTTTTCCAAATATGCTAACCGTGTACGATATTCAATAAAAATTAATTTTAATGAAAAAAATTGCCGCACATGGGTCAGCGCCACGCTGCCGCCCATGGATCAGGCCCGGGACATAGGCCGCAAGGCGAATGAGCATCCGCATGAGACGGTGGCCTAGTGGATAGTGCAGACGTCTATTAAACTTTTGCAAATTTAGGCTCAGGGTTCAGAACCTTTTTTGATTAGCGGCTTGTCCTGTTCAGAATTTTTTGCTCTATCGAACTATAGCTAGGTCTCGCTCGAAAACTCCAATATCACCTAAAAACGACTCCTTGTTAGAAAATTTCAACATCCTGCCGTCTCTGTTTCACTCTCTCTCTCTCTCTCTCTCTCTCTCTCTCTCTCTCTCTCTCTCTCTCTCTCTCTCTCTCTCCCTCACTCTCTGTCTCTCTCTCTCTTTCTTTCTCTCTCATTTTTATTTTTTTCTGGAAATTCGAGGGCTGTTTTTTTCGAGTTCAAAATATCGAGTTTTTCTGGGAAATTGGCTTCCGGTTTTTATTTTCAAGACATTCGACGAACTTTCCACCGCAACTTGTTGATACGCATCATTTTTATGGACCAACACCCAAACCACCTTCCCCCACCCCGGCCATTCTCATCCGCCCAGCTTTTTCTTTTTACTGTTTTTATGCCCGGCAGCCGATTGCAAAAAAGCCGGCTGCGCGCAATGAAACGCTAACATCGGGTTTTTCTATCTATTTTTTTTTTGCGTGGGCTAGGGATGGGAGCCTGGCGGAACTGGTCGAGGCGGGGGAGCACGCGCGCCCTGCTCGTCCTCCCCACCGCGCCGGGGCTCGTTTCCGCGCTGCGGACACAGGCACAACATCACTGGCCGACAGACCGACAGCACGCAACGATTTTTGCGGCTCCTGCTCCGCGCTGCCCACCCGGCGCGGAGACCAGAGCCCGTTTGGCGATTTTTTTTTTTTTGGGAATGCCGGATGCGCATAATTGTAACCTAGCTGGGATCGAGTTCTGGTTATTAATAACCTGGTGTGTTCATCCTTTTTTTAGTGGGATTCAGCCTGCGGAAATTTTTAGGATTTTTGGGTCCGAATCCAGAGGTTTTTTACGATCTCGGCGGGACCCAATTCTTTTTACAATGCCGGATTTGTCTAGCTTATCTATCCATATCTATTGTATTTTTTTACTACAGTATAGCGTATTTTAAGTGGAATAACTATCTAAAAAGTCGAGGGAAAATGTCTAAAAAAATTGTAATTTTCGAAAATCGGCAATTTTGCGCAGAAAAATAGGTTCTTTGGCATTATCGGGGAGGGCGTGCTCTTTTTCTCATCACGCATTTTTTTCAAATATAAATAGCTAAATTCTTTTTTTTACTATACGTAAACGTCAAACATTACAAATTTTATTAAAAATAAAACTATTTTCGACCAAAAATTGGTATTTTTTAATCAGAATTTCGAGTTTTTGAACATTTTTTGAACTTTTTGGATGGTGTTTGGTCGAAATATAGTTTAATTTTACCAAAGATATTAATAAAACACTGTAGATTTACACACCCCCCCCCCGATAATGCAAAAGAACCAAAAAATCTGTATTTTTTGCAATTTTTAGTATTCGCGTAAGTAACTATCCATTACATTACGCGGATCCGATGTTGTGTTGTAATTTCCCAGAATTCATGGTTATTATTATCTATTTTGTTCTATCTCAATTTATTTCTTCTACTTCTATCTAAACTGGTGCCTTGCCTGGCTCAGGCTCGCTTCGATTCGTTGGAGAAGCGGTTTGGTGAGGGGGTCTTTTGGGGGGAAGCGGCCGCGTCCTCACCCGGATCGAACTCTGCTCTTCGCCTCTCTTTCCTATATCTCGCTCTCCCCCCCTCCCCTTCCGCCCATCCGCTGCCCACCACCGCCTCGCCACATTCCGGCCACGCTTCACTTAATCCCTCTATTTTCTCGGTTGACTGGGGTGAAAGTTGTTCAAAATTCGGCTGGAATCGCCCTAGCCCTATAATTTTTACGCGTGCGAACGAATACGGGCGAGTTTCGGGGGTACTTTGCTATTTATAAATTCGAAATCTAATTTTTTTCCCTGGGCGGTAATCTTATACAAAGCTTTTTCATTTTCTTTAATAAACTCATTTTATGCGAACAATACCGGTTTCTCCCTTTCTCTCTCACGTTCTCTCTATCTCCCGCTCTCGCTCCCTTCTCTCTCTCTCTCTCTCTCTCTCTCTCTCTCTCTCCCTCTCTGTCTCTCTCTCGCTCTCTTACCCGAGCACTCGCTCCCTCTCCAGATCTCTCTCTCCCCCGATCTCTCTCTCTGCCGATCTCTCTTTCTCTTTCGCGCTCTCGCGCTCTCGCTGTCTTTCTCTCATTTTACATGGTTTAATACCAATACTTTTCCTAATTCATCCATATCTTTAGCTTCCACCCACTATGGAGGAAAGCGGGGCCACCGTCGAGGCCACCGAAGTCGACAACGAGACCCTGAATCAGGTTAGCACAACCTCGCTCCGCTACTTTGAAACCCTGTACTCATTAACACATTTCGAATTCAGATTTTCCAGTTAAACGCCCACTTCCTGGCGACGGCCGCGAAGGGGATGGTAGCCGACGTGAAGACGGAGCAGGAATGCCACGACTTCAACTACCAACTCATCCAAGAGGTCAAGAAGCGCCCCTGCCTCTACGACATGAACGATGATACTTATAATAACAACACGATGCGGGCGGCAATGTGGGCTGAAATTGGGCAGCGCTTCAGCACATCCCGTAAGTCTGCTTCGCAGTTTAGGTTAAGCTTCAGCCTAAGCCTAGGCCTAAGCTTAAGCTCAAACCTAAGCCTAAGCCTACGTTTAAGCCTAAGCCATAGTATGAGCGCAACCTCATTTTTGCTTTTTTAAAGCTAGGCGACTTCGGTAAAAATTTCCCCAAATTTCAGCCGACTTCGTGAAGACGCGCTGGAAGACGATGCGCGATCGATACAAGAAGGAGGAGAAACGGTGGAAGGCGGGCAAGCTGACGGCCTGGACCTTTTTCCAGCACCTCCACTTCATCTCGCCCTATCTGCGCGCTCGATAGTAAGTCGATTTTCGTGGCTCGGGCTTGGTTGGCTTAGCTTGGCTGGTTTGGCTTGGCTTGGCTTTGCTTGGTTGCCTAGGCTTGGCTTAGCTTGGTTGGCTTGGCTAGCTTGGCTTGGTTGACTTGGCTTGGTTGACTCGGCTTGGCTTTTGGCTTGGTTGGCTTGGCTTGGCTTGGCTTGGGTTGACTTGGTTTGGTTGACTCGGCTTGGCTGACTTGGTTTGGTTGACTCGGCTTGGCTTGGCTGGCTTGGCTTGGTTGGCTTGCTCCACCTTTTTCATAAATTTTGTTTTTAGCCCTCACGATCCGGAAGAGCGAAGCGTTGATTGTCAACAGTCGGACGAAGAGGGATCGCCGCAGCCCACATTATTAGGTGAGCTTAAAATGATAACAGATTATACATAATAATTTAAGGCCATACATTATTTGTATATTAAGCAAAGAGAATCTTTATTTCCCATTTCAGACATCATCGCCAGCACGACGGCGATGGCCGAGGAGGCGACGGTGAAGGCGGACGGCCCGGCGCGGAAGCGCGTCAAGTACGAGGAGAAGGAAGAACGCCCCGATACCTCGGTCCCATCCCCCTTATCCATCAACACCGCTTCATCCCCATCGGCAACCACCGCCGGCCAGTCCACCCCGGTGTCGATGGGCTCTTCCGGTGAGGCTTGACCTAACGGTTCTTTCGCAATATCGGGGGGGGGGGGAGTGTGCAATTTTTCCTATGAGTCAGAAATGTCTAGTGGCGTAATTGTAAGCTTTTTTAGCATAATTCAGCTATATTTTTGTGCAAAAAAAAACTATTTTTTTTAAAAACTACGAAAAATCTATATTTTTGCATTTTTATAGAGAGTAAGATTCGTTAAGGCGGCGTAAAATAATATTACTAGCAGGAGCACGAACTTCGTAAGGACGTTGAAGCTCATTTTAATCTCGAATTTTGCAGCCGGCACGATGCAACCGTACGTCAAAACGGAGCACAACTCCTCCTGCTCCTCCTCCGCCCTGGCCCCGCCCACGTGGAATCGACTGCAGGACGAGGGGGTACGGAAAATATATCATAAGCTTAGCTTTTGACCTTTTCAGGCTGAAATGTTCGGGCACATGGTGGCGATGAAGCTGGCGACGATGCCGCCAAAGTTGCGCGAGAAGACGAAGGTGGGCTTTTTTTGGTGCTTATACACTTGCGGGGGCGGTAAATTTGCCGTGCGTGTTCCGGTAGAAGCCAAATGATAAAATACAAAGTTTTAAAAGCTTTTTAGGCCTTTTTAGACATAAAAATTTGAATTTTCAAATAACAAAACATAAAAACAAGCAAATTTTCAACTGTTTTGAATAATTTTAATTTTTTGTTTAACAATATCAAGATTTTCAAGTTTTTCAGAATGTTTTTAGTTTTGTAGTACGTAAGCGCAACTGCTACAAAATAGTAACTAAAGTCTATGCCTTGTTATAAATTAAAATAAAGGGTTGTAGTCCCCAACTTAAGATTCTGCCCCCCGCTAACGAACAAGCACCAAAACGCCTTAAAACAATACTTATTTAAAAATATGTAAAATATCTATACACTATTAACCGCCGATTTCAGATCCGCCTCCTCACCGTCATGTTCGAGATGGAATTCGGGACCGACGGTACGGGGGACGCCTAATAACCTCCCCCGGCCGTCTTATCAGAATTTATTACCACCCCCCTATTCGTGTAAACCTCATTGATCTTCAGCCCCATTTTTACAAGGCATAGTTCTCAACTCGAAATCAGGTAGTAAACAGGCAATTGTGTTTCTTAATTTTCCTTATCCTCTGTCTATGTTTTGTCGGTATTTTTGGCACTGCCTTGGTAGTGTCCTCTTTTGTATTTTTGGGTGTATTTTACAGGCCTTTGGCTACACCTCCACTCTTGCCTTTTCGGAATACGGGATTGAATAAAGAGTTTGCGCAGAAAAGTTGAAGACATTTTGAAAAGGGCATTGGAGAGGCCGGCTAGCAGAGACCATTGAGGAGGGCTAGCAGAGACCATTGAGGAGAGCTAGCAAAGACCATTGGGGAGGGCTGGCAAAGACCATTGGGGAAGGCTAGCAGAGACCATTGAATAGAACTAGCAGAGACTATTGTGGAAAGCCAAATCGTCAAGACCGTTCGGGACACAGTACCAATCAAAACTCAGGCAAACTAGCAGAGATCATTGAGTCATTCGATGACGCACCATTGAAACGCATAACATTATTGTCAAATTGGCCCTCCGGTACTGATCGCTGCCACTTTACTCACCGTGCCATCTGAACCAACAATTGCCTACTACTGCCCCCATCACCTATATCCCTGACTCATTTGAATCCTGCCCTCCCCCTTCCCGTCGTCCTTGAAGCCGTTGCTCCCCATTTCCGTCATCCTCCCCTTTTTTCGAGATGTTTGTCGGGGATGGCGCTGAATTCTTATCAAAACTTGGCCTGCCCACACACACGCACACACATACATACACAAACAGGCCCCATTTGAGTCAGGGTTTGGGCTTATCGGTTCAGCCTCGGCTAGATAGCGTGAATACCGCCCACTTTTTTCTACTTTTAAGGCCAACGATCCCGGGGGAAACTTTCAGACTTCTTGCAGACGTCCGCCCAGCTACAGAAGATGCACTCCGTTCACGAGCCGGTAGGTTTATGGATTTTCTTGAGCGGGTGGTCCTTTCCTGATCCTGATCATGTTATGCAACGTGGTATTTACGTCGGCGACTCGCGTTTTGGCTTAGCTTCTATGCGTAATTAGGTATATCCGTAATAGACGGAATATACTTTCACCGTTAGAAGGACTCGATTTTTTTTATTGAAGTTTTGGCTTCTTAAAAAATTTTTGAGGTTTTAGCATGTCCCGTTCACGCTTCCGATGAACGAGCCACCAATCCCGGGATCAGTCATCGAGGTCCACGGCCACCACAAGCATCACGAGTCAGTTTTTGGTATCTTTAAGTTTTGTACAGCTTATATAATTAATACAATCTCGAAGGTTTAACGTTCCCCTTGATTATACCTTGGCTAAAGTCTACTTTACCCCCCCCCCGTCCAAAATTTCGACATTTTCACCAAAAATTTTTTATTTTTCACTATATTTTTGACTCAAATATGGTGTATTCTTAAACTACAGATCGAGACCAACATTTTGGTATACTTTAAAGCCCTGTAGCTCAAAAGATAGCCGAGATACAAAACTCTTCAGGGTGTTCGTCGTCGAGCTGCTCTCCGGGCCGCACGTCGTGCTCCACCTCTCCTTCCGCTTCCACCCCCACGAGCTGGTGCTCAACTCGTCCGCCCACGGCAACTGGGCCCATGAGGTCAGTCTCAAGCTTCAACGCCAATCCTTCCGGTTTAGGAGAAGACGCACAACCCGGTGCCCAAGCACGACCATCACTTCACCCTGAAGATCAAGGTCCAGACCACGCACTATGATGTCAGTTTTCTTATTATATCAAAAATAATGTATGAAAACGCCTTAAAAAATACAAAACTTGACGATTTTGTTCAGATTGAGGTTGACGGCCACCACGTCGCCACCTTCAACCACCGCTACCCGTTCGCCACCGTCCAGGCGCTCGGCGTCCACGGTGACGTTCACATCAAGGACGTCCACTTCCAAGGATTCCACTTCCAGAACCGTACGTAGTAAATGTTGTACGTAGCCTAAGCCCAAGCCGAAGCCCAAGTCTAAGCGAAGCCTAAGTCAAGCCTAAGCCAAGCCCAAGCCAAGCCTAAGCCAAGCCTAAGCCAAGCCTAAGCCAAGCCTAAGCCTATAACTAAGCCAAGCCTACGCCTAAGCCAAGCCCAAGCCAAGACGAAGCCAAGCCCAGCCCAAGCCAAGCCTAAGCCTACCTTTTGAAAGAATGTCTTCTAGAATGGGGCAACCAGCACGACTTTGGCCACGGCGGCTACCAAGCCTACGGCACCCCCCAGCTACGTGCCCCCAGTTTTCCAGGACAACCACCCCCACAACACTCACTACGGTAAGGGCAATTGTGTTTTTTAGGAAATTAATTAAATCTAGATCCCTACCGCTAAATACCAAAATGACGCCTGCGTCGTACTGCAAAAATATCAACCAACTGCCGCCATCTCTGTTAATCAAACTCTATGGATAAATCTTTATCTTTTGGGGCATAGTTGCGAGTGGTACAGAGTGCTTAATAAAAACATAAAAAGCCGAATCAAGATGAAAAATGAGGTAATTGTGGTGGATTAACGAGCCTCGGCCGTGGCCACTGGTGTGTGCGTCTTCCTGCTGAAAAAAAGGAAATAGTTTTTATAGTTTTAAAGTCTATATACTTTATATTTTCATAGTTTTTTTAGCTTAGTAAAGGTATATTTGAAAAAAACAATCACTACGCTAAATCAAAGCAAAATGAAAAGTTGCATGCTGCGCACAAAGCCAGGGCGCGCAGGGGAGTATTGTGTAGCCTGTAGAAAGGCCGTTACGAAACGCCGCGCGGCTCAAACCGTGTTATTTGCTAAGTGAACTTTGTAGAATAATTAACATTAAGTTAAACTAGGTGTTAATACATACTAAAATACATCAGAGCATACGTCATAGCTAAAATTATACATTTACACGTTAAATTAGTCTCACAGCCGTCTCAGATTTCATGACTGCCTCCAGAAACATGCAATTCTTTGACCAACCGTTCCCGATACAACATCACGGCGAGCACGGCGACAAGCACAAACAAAACAACAATCAGCAGCCCGCCAATGTGGCCCACCGGCCGCGAGTACACTAAAAATTATAGAGTAAACGGAGATACCACGCGCCATCCGTGCCTTATTTGTTAGTTAATGGGGTTAGGTAACCGAAAGAGGAAAACTGACAAAGACAACCTTCCTCGCAGAAGTCACCGTCGAAGCCGTTTGGGCAACTAAAAGGTGTTTTTCCGTACATCGCGTTTAGTTTTTACGATTTTTATTTCCGCAGTAAACACGCACGGGGCCAAATGACGAGAATAACTATTTTTTCATAGAAATTTACCCTATCTTTTCCATAAATTCATTTAATGCCCCCATAAAAAAAATTTCGAAAGTATGTCTTTTTGGTTAAAAATGTATAAAAGTGATCCAAAAAAATCAAATTTTTGACGTTTTTTGTATTGTCCAGGCAATGAAAAATATCAAAAGTTGCTAGAAAAATTGTTACATTTTCCTACCAGTTTGGTACCGGACGGAAGGAAAAAATTAGCCTCTCCACCGCTAAACGGAAGCATCCTTTTCAATAGCATCACTATTATCGCTTTTTATGCCGGTTTTGTATTCCCTTATTTCACCCCCAACCCACATGCATGTCGCATTGCCATCGGGCGCCATCGAGACGCACACGCCGCCGTTGTGACAGCTGTTTACCTTGCACAGCTCCATGTTGTCCTAACAAATGAAGAGCAAATAATTACGCGGAATATGCTAGGGTTGTAGGGCCTCGGAAGCGAAAATCAAGGCGCAATAAGGTAAAAAAACGTGGAACTAGCCCATAAAACGTTAAAAAATATTCTGAAGCTGGAAGGCAAAGTTCAGGGATGGACGCGTGCGCTAGTG